>REGM01000033.1:283874-328512 GCA_004194415.1 Aurelia aurita
AGGGGACGAGGGTACACCAAGATAAAGAAGGACATCCGCAAAGCCCAAATGTCTCAAGGTACACCAGGTACGCAGGGGACGAGGGTACACCAAGATAAAGAAGGACATCCGCAAAGCCCAAAAGTCTCAAGGTACACCAGGTACGCAGGGGACGAGGGTACACCAAGATAAAGAAGGACATCCGCAAAGTACAAAAGTCTCAAGGTACACCGGGTACATAGGGGACGGGGTACAAGGTACATAGGGGACGAGGGTAAAAGATTGTGGAGAGTAACACATAGTTATGGAGTTATGCATATTGGCAGAAGGTCTAGGTAGCAACAGCGGGTGCATTGGGTGACTAATATACGGAATAAGTGTGTTTCAGGCCACTAGAAGCTGCATACATGAAGGATATTCCTTCCCCTGAGGAAACTAGGAAGCACGTCATCATAAGCACCGTTGCATGATGGGATTCGCAGTAATTTTACTGGGGATGTTTCTTATGAGATATGGCTTCAGCGTTTTGATTGGCTAAAAGAACGATACCGATTGATTGAAAGAATAATGAGTGGAATCTGATTGGTCAAAATTGGAGGATTGGTTATTTGTGGTAAATCTGCTATTTATTTCAGACGGTCAATGCGACAGCTGCTAGAAATTTCGAACCGCCGAAGCTGCTGATAGAAAGAAGCCATACACACATAAAATCGACGAATTTTGCTGCAAGTTACTCCCAAACGAATGGTGAAGACTCATCATCATGCCGTGTACACAGTCTACAATAGTTCATATGATTGCTGGAGGGTATGTTTGTTAGATATCTTCCTTTCCGGCTTGTTTGGCCTAAGTTAAAGAAAGTCCTTCTTAGAAAGTATTTATGGAAGAAGTGATTTGTTTTTTAGTTTCGCAGCCTTTCACTTCAAAATATAGACTTAGGGACACTTTGTCTCAGTATTACCGAAGTAAACCTGCCTTTTTGGTACTAAAATATGTTTTCGAGGAAGTTATTGCAGTGCTTTGAAGCTCTTTTTTTGAAGCCATGTTTAGGTGCACGGGCGGAGACCCGGCCAGACGGATTGTTTGAAGTGCCGATCGAGCAGATGTTTTCGATTAGGTTGACCTATATTTATTAGCGATTACCCAATGTCTTGACCTTACCAAAACCATCAACATTAGCTGTCATCTCGTCAGCTTCACTTTAGAGCTCTGAAAGTGCCACCATTAAAATCCTATCATGAGAAATTTTAAGATTTTTCCGTGGCCTGCCAAAAAGGGCGAATCTACTAATGGCCTGCGCGCAGCCTCGACACTTCTCGGCCAATGATGCCTGCTGTGGCTGTGGGCGCAACCGCAGGAGGCATTTGCAAACCAGACGTCTTTCCTTTCAGAGGAATGACAGTGCCTAGATTGAATAGCATGATTATTCATATCTTGTACTTGTGAATTACGAAATTGAAATCTAAAAGTCAATAGGTCCTATAAGGGGTCATCGACAAAAGATTTTCGTCCCCGTTAACGGATGTTGGTCTGTTGTTAAGTGTTAGGGGGGAGNTTGTCTCAGTATTACCGAAGTAAACCTGCCTTTTTGGTACTAAAATATGTTTTCGAGGAAGTTATTGCAGTGCTTTGAAGCTCTTTTTTTGAAGCCATGTTTAGGTACACGGGCGGAGACCCGGCCAGACGGATTGTTTGAAGTGCCGATCGAGCAGATGTTTTCGATTAGGTTGACCTATATTTATTAGCGATTACCCAATGTCTTGACCTTACCAAAACCATCAACATTAGCTGTCATCTCGTCAGCTTCACTTTAGAGCTCTGAAAGTGCCACCATTAAAATCCTATCATGAGAAATTTTAAGATTTGTCCGTGGCCTGCCAAAAAGGGCGAATCTACTAATGGCCTGCGCGCAGCCTCGACACTGCTCGGCCAATGATGCCTGCTGTGGCTGTGGGCGCAACCGCAGGAGGCATTTGCAAACCAGACGTCTTTCCTTTCAGAGGAATGACAGTGCCTAGATTGAATAGCATGATTATTCATATCTTGTACTTGTGAATTACGAAATTGAAATCTAAAAGTCAATAGGTCCTATAAGGGGTCATCGACAAAAGATTTTCGTCCCCGTTAACGGATGTTGGTCTGTTGTTAAAGGTAATGTGTCCATATATAAGGCCAGCGTATCCCCAACCTGTCAACATCCATCAAATTATCGGCAAATGATTGGTTGATATTCAAACTGATCACATGAATACAGAAGATTGCTGTAAGCAACCTTTTGTGATCACAAAATAGAGAAACGTCACAGGCAGTAGGAACAAAGCGTTCTTAATCTGTCCCTTGTTTTGTGGAATTTCTGTTTGCTAGACTTCAATAGCAGTCGCAAAGCAACCTTTTATGTGTGATTGAAAAGAAATTTTAGTTGATCACATGTCTTCCTCTGGGAGGTGAACTTGTATGGACACATTACCTTTAAGTGTTAGGGGGGTGGGGGTGTGACCTGAATCCGTTAAGATGGTCATTTTGGGGATGAAAATCTTGAAAAGACAAGATTTGTCCGTTAAGAGGGGGCTCTGATCTTAACGGACAAAATCCTTACAGGGACGAAAATCTTTTGTCGATGACCCCTAACAAATTAAAAAAGTATATACTGCTGCAAATTCTTCAAGTCCCAAATGATAGCTAAAATTTCAGATGAGATAATTTCAAACCAAATAGATAACATTGGGCACTTAGACTACGTTCACACGATGCCGGCACATTTTGGNTAATTAATACAATATTTGGGGTCCTAGGGCATCCTCTCACTCTGTTGCAAGCATTATTATTATTATTATTAACAATTTCTTTTACGTTGGCAACACGAACAAAAATATATACCAGGTGTCCCAGAAAAAAGTATACAGATTTGGTCTACCCTAACGATCAGAATTTAGCATAAATCAATCCGAAATCATTTTTAAAACATTACTTGGTAGTTAACTTAAACATAGATACCTTGTTTGACATTGGTGCTTTGAGAGTAGAGATATAAATCTTCAAAGGACAAATTTGCCTCCACCTCCAAACCAGAGCTTTGGCGTTTTGGCCTAAGCAATATCCACAATTTGTTTCACTTAACCAAAACGCCAAAGCTCTGGTTTGGAGGTGGAGGCAAATTTGTCCTTTGAAGATTAATACATCTACTCTCAAAGCACCAATGTCGACAAACAAGGTCTCTATGTTCAAGTTAACTATCGAGTAATGTTTTAAAAATGATTTCCGATTGATTCATGCTAAATTCTGATCGTTAGGGTTGACTAAATCTGTATACTTTTTTTTGGGACACCCGGTATACTGTAGCTAATAAGCTTAGGGTCAGCTACAATGCAACCAGCAAAAATATACGATTGCGCTAAAGATGGTGACAGGGAATTTCTTACCATGATCCTTTGCGATAAATCAACCAATCAAATCGATCAAAATCCTTAAAGATGCTAAGTATTGTAGTAAAATCCGCTGACACCATCTTTAGCGCAATCATCTATTGTGCCCTTGAAAGAAAACTCCTCATCAAAATGGTATCAGCATGACTGATTTAGGAATCCATTTTTCAGAATGGGAGGAACATCAGGAGCCATTATCACATGTCCACTTGATGTACTGAAAACAAGGCAACAATCATCAATAGCCTCATTTGATCTGAGAAGAGTTGGTGCAAAGAAAAGTTTCATTCCAAATAATGTCCTCAATCTGTCGTATTCCCATGCTGCTTTACACAGTGAAGCAACAGCAGTTGTACAACAAGTGAAACCCGGGATGTTACATTGCTTGAGGTGAGGTCTTTGTTCCATTTTTGTCAGATTGTTTTCTTTTTGCTGTTACTGTTCGCATTGTAGTTAATTTATTGTTGTTGTTGTTGTTGTTCACGTTGTTATTATGACTCATGTTTGTAGATTTAGCTTTATGTTTCTAGATTTGTAGGTTTAGTTATTTTAGACCATGTACCTCCGATAGGGCGTCATTGATTATTTAAACAAATGCTCAGGTCTCATTTCTGTTCCATTCAGCATTCACATTTTAGGTTTGATCTATTGATTTTTGAGCAACAAAAGCCATTCATAAAAATCTATTTGGAAATCTGTCGTGCCTTTGAAAATATTTTTTACTTTAGCACCAAATGAAAGCAAAATGTTCCCTTAGAAAAAGAATCACCTAATCAGTATTCGCTCTTGGATTGGCTTATAAAGAGAGGGATTTGAATAAAAATACCAAATTTCATGGCTATGAATGATACAGGCCTTAGTTGAGAAGTCACAATGAATTTAAGGTATGCTGAACAAGTAAGGAGTGCGTTGAAAGTACAAGTTAAATGCCAGTTTAGGAAAGAAAAATGTTCTTTGCCTGAAGGCGAATTTTCACTTGAGTGATAAAGAACTAAAATAAAAAGTTGAAAAAATTCAACTTTCAGAGAATGGGTTTTTTCACTAGAGAAATCCTTTGTCTCATCTGCACCTGCTCCAGTATCAGTTCGCTCAAAATTTGTATTGCTTTTCATTCGAATCTTTGGCAGTGAAAATGCGTCTGTAATACAAGAGCGCTTGGTGTTTCAAGAGAATTGAATTGAATTCTTAAGAAAATAATGTTGATGTAATTGTTAGTTTCTCATATATGTATTCATTGTCAAATTTATTTCTTAGGCAAATTGTGCAAGAGGAAGGTGTAAGAGCCCTATTCAAAGGTTTAGCTCCGCACTTGGTTGGAGTAACTCCTTCTAGGTCAGTATACTAAATCTGTTCATTATAGGTATAATCTTAGGAATGTTTTGAAGCAAATTGGTGGAATTAGGTAAAAAGATATACACATAGGCGTAGGAGCCAGGGGGCTGGGAGAGCAGCAGCCCCCAACGTTGGAAAAATTTACCAAAATCAGTCTTTTTCGGGCAAAAATCCACCCTAAGTCAGGCAAAAAATTCGGTAAACAATGGACTTTTTATCGAGCACGTTGGACTTTGTATGTTATCTTCCCATACGCTTATGGATATACATTTGAATGTTCAATGCCAGTGCAACAAACTCTGAAGGGAACTACAGTACAAAAAGTTAGGACCAGATATATATATATATATATGATCACATGACACAATACAAATAGTACATGGTCAAATATGGTCAGATATTTAATTCCTTATACCAGAAAGTGTCCCATGTCAGGGATTCATTATTTTGGAATTCAATTGTACCATCTTCCATGTTTTCCTATTTGTCATACATTTGGTTATATGTGATTTCAAAACAACCGAGTATGTTAAATCGAACTCTCAATGGTGGCATTCCTTGAGAATTTACAACCATGAAATGCTTCATCTTTAACTCATCAGCAGTTGAACAGTTGTTCATGACATTGACAGGGTGACACTGCGTAGCCAAAAGCATCAAACTGAGAAAGGAGGACGGACAAGGTCACTTTGAAAGAGATACTGGGTGTCAAAGCCAGAAAATATCTAGCAGGGGAGGTCATGACCAAACATAAAATGTACAAAGATTTTAAAGGATATTCGTCATCAACTCTAAAAAAATTTGACACTGGATTTTTTTATTTAGTTACAAAAGGTCAGGTTGCCTCAAAATAGCAGGTCCTTTGTTTACCATCAATGCCAAAATTGAGTAAATATTGCAACGGTTGTAGCGTTGTATTTTAATTTTGTAAACATTAAAAAAAGGGTCAAAGGTGTTGCTACCATTATAAACATAAGACAATTAAGTGACAGTTCCTCCACAGTAGCCACACAAATTGGGCAAAATCTTTTTGGGACACCCTGCAGTTTTATCTGGTGCAATTTTTTTTGTATTTTCAACTTCATTACTCACATTTTTTGCAGAGCAATATACTTTTCAGTATATGCAAAAACCAAGAAAAACCTAAGAACATCTGGATTTGTTCACAAAGATAGCAAACTTGTACCACTTTGTGCTGGTGCCGCAGCTGGTAAGTCATTGATTTATGCTTCTTTGCCTTTCTTCTGTTATCGTCTTTAAAAGATTTAGACGGCCTTTACATGAGAAATTTCAGCCCGTTCTGAGTTGAACACATGCTGAGTTTCAACTCGGTTGATGGTCTAAGCCTTCATCGCGTTTACATGAAGCAGAGCGAGTTGAAACTCGACACGGGCTGAACTCAACTCACCTTCTCAACCCGTGCTGACATTCTTGGGGTGTGTTGAAATAAAAGATTAGAATGTGAGCAAAGGAAATGGAATCTATTTCCGCAATCAATCAACTTTTTGAATGGGGCTCGCATTCCTGCTTCTATTGTTTGTGACCGCATTCATATCATGTGACCTGATCTCAACCCGTGTTGGGATATCATATAAACGCAAAGAAAAATAAGCAATGCTGTTGAAACTCAGCACGTGTTCAACTCAGCACGGGCTGAAATTTCTCATGTAAATGCCCTCTTACATTTCTTGGAGGTGTCCAAAAGTTAAGGCACAAAAAAATTCAACTTTGCTGCAAAGAAATGACATATATATGTAATCATATAAGATTATGCATCCAATTATCTGCAAAGAACGAAACAAAGATGATTTGCATTGATTTCTGACACCAACCTTAACCTAACAAGTGCTAAATAAAGCTGTTATCAGTAGATTGATATAAGTTACATGCACCCTTTAGATGTCTACTTCTGTCTATTACTGTATCAGTTGTATCAGCTTATTTTACACTGAGCCTGGTTTCCACTGTTTGGTTGACTGTTTTTGGCATTTCCTTCACATAATACACCTGTAGGGTCTTGGCGTAATTAAGCATTCTCATGGCATAGGATTTCAGGATGGTTTTATTTTTGCCGCATTTTGAACAGGGTTGATCTTAGTTTTTGCATCCTTCTGGTGGAATGTTTGTCTGTGTTGTTGAAGATCATTACGGAATGAGCTGTATGATTTGATTGAAATAAAAGTGGTTGTTTGTCAGTTTTATCTGCAAGTATAGCTGTAGAATGCTGCACTTGATGGCTCATATTCAACTTGCGCAAATGCCAAAATTGTCCAACAAAAAAGTGGAAATTAGGCTTCAGTGTTTTTATTCTATGTTGACAAATTTAATCAATATTTATTTGTCCTTATCAGGCTGATATGCAACTTGTACGGATGACATCTACTCTATTGTTCTCAATGCACGTTGCTTCCTACTGTTCCTTTCTCAAAAAGACATCTTCCTATTACTAAACTAACACAGAGGCACTGCCACAATGAGCTATTACCTTTGAAAAATGTAGTCTTTGCACCTTGTTGATTTGCAAAGATGCAATTAAATCATTACCTTTTGATTAATTGTAAAAACATTGCATGTCAAGAGAAACTACAAAGAAACAGTTTTGCTCTGCTGATGCAGGCAAGCTTTTTTAGCTAACTTAAAAGCTGTCATCATTTCTATTAAATTATTTTCAACAACTTAAGCTTTGCGTATTCTGGTCTGCACACGTATAGTATTTGCAAGATATTGAAGGCATTCCTAGTTCTGTTATACTGTACAACATTTTGTGATATACCGGGTGTCCCAAAAAATTTCCTGATTTGAGCTGTTATTGGAGTAAAAGTGAACGTTGGTTGATAAATATTCCAACAGGAATCTATTACACAATCCCCAACTTATCTCTGAGTATTTAGTTCATTTTGGTATCTGCACACATTGATTTTCTATTTTCCTGAAAAACAGAATACCTGAAAAGCTCACGAAAGAGCAAAAACAGTTTATCAATGAGATCGTTAAACCTGCAGCTCAAAAACGACAGAAATCAAGCTTTTTTAACAAATTCCAACAGTACGGAAGCTTGAATGCCATAAAATGACCCAAGAAAGATGTTTGTCTGTTTTGCCCGTAGAAACATGAGATTTTGCTTGATGTTTGAAGAAAGTATGTGCTTCTGAGACAAGGTCCAATGGTCAGCACTTTGTTAAATTGCTCAAAACAAGGCAATGGTCGTTTTTCTGTAGCTGTTCCAATTGGGAAATTTTTGGGACACCAGGTATTATAAACAGTTTCTTTTGCAGGAGTTGGTCATGCCAAGTGTGCTAGCTGGGCAAACTGGTACCTCCGTAACCAGAATTTTAAGAATAAAAAAGAGCTTAGTTAATAAAATTGGCTCTCTAGTAATATGTTTTTTAAAGAAAGCCTTTGCATAATTATTTTGCTTAGGTAACTGTGCCATTGTGTTAAAGTTAAACAATTTTTCATAAGTGACCGCCATGTGAAACTGATGTTTCTATGATGCCAAACGTGCCTCTACAATTCCTCCTATGCATCAAAGTGGTAATGAGGTTTTGTTAAAAAAGACTAAAAGTTGAGACCTAACTATAATTGTCTTCAGAACACTTTTCCATGCAGAAAGACCGTTTGCTTACCAATGAAATTTATGTAGTCTTGCTGTCAGTTTTTCACTGAATTTCCCTAGCTAGCACACTTGACAAATTTAGAAACATGGTTGCAACTAATTTTTTATTTAGTTAATTGCAACATTGTTTATGCTAAACTTTAAACATTATGATTCAGACGTTAAATAGAGGCTGACCGCTTTTAGACTATCCTCAAGTCTAAAATGTTTCTGCATGTAAAATGTGTACATGTTAAAAAAACATTGGCACAACCACTCAATAACGAAGTCTGCCTTAACCAGTTTAATCAACATGTACCAGTTTTTCTTTGCCATGTCATATCAAAACATTTTCATGGTGTAGATGGGATTCAAAATGCTAAAACACTGGCCCACATTTCCTTGTAAACATGGTGTCATTAAAAGGACTACTGAAAAACTAAAATTTGCATGTTACGAAAAATGTAGAGGAAGTGGCTCAGTAAAAATGTTATGTCACTTGCTTCATGTAATCGTTTCTATTCCCTTTAATATGTCATGCTTTGAATTTCTTGTAGTGTGCCCAAAGGGTACCTAGCTATCATAGCTACACAGGGTACCTAGCTATCATGGATGGCTAGTTCAACTAAGTTGCTGCTTGCTTGGTGCCTAGTTTAAGGCATGACAAAGAAAGAAAACAAATGGCGGTACTGTAAACGTACACATTGAACCTTTGGCCACCCTATACCTCCTGTGCTCCTATTTGTCATATTTCTGGGGCTATCGATCATCCCTGTAATCATGCTACAATGTGTAATCAGTTTTGAGAATGTAGGGGTTTATTTCAGTGATTGGCTCTATTGGATGGAATGGCCTGTGGGTTGCGGAGGGGGGTTTTGCGGAGGGCAGGAGGTATCGGAGAAGCCGACTTTGGATTTCTTCTTGTGTATTCTTGCATAAGGAGTTCAACCTATCCAACAAATGTTCACGCTGTTTGGATTTTAAGAAAAAGCGAAAAATTCTTGCCGTCTTAGCTAAGCACTGCGTAGGGCCTCGCGTTTGTACCCTAAGATTTCTAGAGATTATCATGGTCGGATATTATTCTTCTCATGTGGAGGCTGTGTTTTTAATGATTGATTTTGGTAGCGGAGCTGTAAAATGTAAAACTAACATCGCACTGTACTGATACAAGGGCGTGTGCCCTCTTCTAGCAACAAATCATGACTAAATATATCAAGTTGTCCCCAAAACTGAAGTTACCATTTTAAACACAGCCTCGCAAAACCTGTTAAATTGTTCTTCTTAAATCAAATATAATAGCTTTCCGTTGATATTTATAAAGTTATCTTGCCTATTTGCTCCTTATTATTTTTTTGCCCAATGAGGAACTCTCCCACAGTGATGACAGGCAAGTACAGAGTTGATTGGTTCAAGAAACGTCAAATTTTTGTGAGATAGAATTAAAAAACTAGCTTCTAAAAACGACAAATTGGATTTGTCCACAGAATTTGTGGTGGGGAATCATTGACTAATAAATGTCAAAATTTCGCTTGGAGATCTCGTTGCTCAAAATTTTAGAATGCCTGTTAATGCTATCAAAATATTGTGTTATAACGCAAAGCTAATAATGCTATATATGAAACCAAAACAAGCCAAAGTATACTCAGCCCATACCTGACTCGATGACCTAGTGAAAGAGTTCCCTTTGGATCATCGTTTATTAAATTATTTATTTGTTTACTACCAGCGCGCAGCAAGGTACATGCAATAAAGGTATCAAGTCACTAATGAAGAAATATGCTCGCGTCCTCGTCATTCGTTTCCAAGGACACTGAAAGGGTCATAATTGAAAGCTACCAATCTTGTAGTGNAATGTCAAAATTTCGCTTGGAGATCCCGTTGCTCAAAATTTTAGAATGCCTGTTAATGCTATCAAAATATTGTGTTATAACGCAAAGCTAATAATGCTATATATGAAACCAAAACAAGCCAAAGTATACTCAGCCCATACCTGACTCGATGACCTAGTGAAAGAGTTCCCTTTGGATCATCGTTTATTAAATTATTATTTGTTTACTACCAGCGCGCAGCAAGGTACATGCAATAAAGGTATTAAGTCACTAATGAAGAAATATGCTCGCGTCCTCGTCATACGTTTCCAAGGACACTGAAAGGGTCATAATTGAAAGCTACCAATCTTGTAGTGGTAAACCATGTCATGGTGTTTATCGTTGTATGAATTGCAGGTTCGAGCTGAATTCACTCACCTACTTTGTCAAATGGATCCCAAATGTTGATTGTATGGTTGCTAAGCGTTTTGTTGTAGACTTCTCGTTGTTTTCATTCACCGGGTGCTGGTGGAATAGAGTGCAACCATTAGCAATAGAGGACACCGTGTGAATGAATTGATTATACACTATCCTTTGTCCTCTCATGTCGTCTTCCTGTGAAGGCGCTCTTCAATCGCTTGTGATACCATCAACCAGGTGTTATAGTGTATCTTCAATTCATTTATACAATGTCATATTACTCATGGTACAACTTACATGTGGCATTAAGGATGTGGCATCCTGATTGCTCTAATCTAGTGGATTCTGTCGCATTGAATCGGCAGGTTTGGCAAGAATGGTACGAAAGAAGGTCTCGTTTTGTCATGATTTTGGAGAACAGAAACAATCTGCAAGATTTCGATGTTGTGGTACATTGAGTTTAACGAAATGTATCCCAATTTATCGATGTTTGCCGATTTCAGAAAGTTGTCTCGGTATTTACCATTTGATGGTGGGTCAATACCGATTTGGTCATATCTTGAGAAGTACTTGCTGTCACCTGTAGTTGTTGGTAGTTACTGTTAGTTATGAGTTGTTGCCGTTAAGGATCCCTTCTTTCGAGAAAGCTCAATTATGACTCTTTCAGTGTCCTTTAATTCTATCCAATAAATTTAAATGCGCAATTGCCAATCAAGAGTTACGTTATTTTAACGAAATAAAAGGGTATATCTATATTTTTCAGTCCCAAGTCTATTTCAGAGGAATACATCGTACTTTGAGCAAGGTGATCAATTGGGACAGTCGTTTTCCGCATAAACATTTAGGAATCCCCTCCAGTGTTCATCGATAAAGATCAAAGATCACAGATCGCAATGTTTGAGCAACTTTGCTACATTTTTAGCTACTTTGTACTCTAGGTAATAAGAAGAATCATACAAAATACAATTTTCCTTGGGGCTGTTACTTGATCATCTTTCGTAATGACTTCCCGAGAATCACCTTGCTCAACAGTTCCCCCTCCAAAATCAAGATCCTAACGCACAGAAGAAACTTACAAAAGAGATATTGAACACTGCGTAATTTTGTTGTTTGTATTATTTTTAGGTTTCTGCTCAACCACTGTGACATGCCCAGTTTGGGTTTTGAAAACCAGGCTACAGCTGGATAAAAGGTACTTACACAGTTTTGACATTTCACTTTATTCTGTTACTGTTATCATGAAACCTTTGAGTTTTTTTCTATTAATGCAAAGGATTTAGTGCTTGGAAAACTTGCCGATGAATTCAGGCTTTTTGCTCTCGATTGACAAAGTTATAGAGTTCACGTCTTTGTCATCGAAAACTGCTCCTCAAAAAGTACGACTATTTTATTTGATATTTGGCAGAAAGCGATTTCTGAGTTCAATGAAAGGTTAATGCCTTTCAAAGTTTACAGAAAGATTAACGCCGAATTGTCCTTAGGCGTCGACTTATCGGTGTTATCATAGTCATATGGTGTTATGTGGGAGATACGTTATATATGCAAACAGCAGAGTTAAAAAATTGTTTTGTTTTAGAACGGATTTCTTCTAAAATCAAGAGCATTGATGCTTTAAAAGTTGAAATTAGGTAAGCTTTAGCATAACAAATTCTGGTTTCTCGAAACTGCGTTAACATAAAATACGCAGGTAAACATATTTGAATTCTGAAAAACCTGGTTTAGTAAGCTTATTTACTGGTGAGGAAAACTGTTTTGAAGCCATATATAGACTAAATCCGTTTCATTAAGACTGCGTCCATGCGAAGTGTAGTTCAGATTAGCCTTTTCTCATTCTTGAGCAACATACCAACAACAATTTCCTTTTCTCTCTTGCAGACGAAGTCGTGCATCTTTGCGAGATTGCGTTAGAAATCTTTATCAAACAGAAGGACTAAGAGGCTTCTATCGTGGACTCCTTGTATCATACGTTGGTATAGCTGAAACAAGTATTCACTTTTTATTGTATGAACAAATGAAGTCATATTTACGACCATGTGGAACTGATTCTGAAGACACTGGGAAATGTTTAGGTGATTTTACACAATTCATGGTTGCAGCAAGTCTCTCGAAAATTGTTTCATGTACTATTATGTATCCACACGAAGTAGTCAGGACACGTTTACGACAACCATCGTTAAATGGCGTGAAAAAGTACACTTCGTTGTTACAGACATTTCGACTGGTTGCGTTAGAAGAAGGTGTACGCGGTTTATATGGTGGACTAACTACACAAATCGCTCGACAAATTCCAAACAGTGCTGCTATGTTTGTGACGTATGAACTTGTTGTTAGTTTTCTATGTAATCCATAATTTATGTTGAAATTCATGCCCTACCCAAATCTAAAGCAAATCCAGACATTCTTGTCATCGAAAGTTTACATCGGAAAATGGAAGTTGCATATATACGCCGTATTATTTAATAGATACAGTAAAACCCTCGTGTGAGAACCAACACGCCCGGCGTCGAGGAATTTTCCACCAGGATACTTTGCATCTCAAAGAATTTCGATTGATTTGATTGGACGATTCACCATTGGACGCATAGGATCATGTTTACAAATTCTCCGACGCCATCTTTATCGCAATCGTCTTTTAAGAGGGCATGTACCATGCAAAAGCCACATAAATGGCATGCTTTCTGAATCTAGAACTTTGAAATACCTCTCTTTCCAGTTTTAATGTAATTTTTCACAAAGTTCAGAAAATTTTCGTCAAATTTTAGCCTGAAGGTTCTTAAAAGTTGGCGTTTTTATTTTGCACTTTGTTACTGTAGATCCCCGAAAACGAGCAACGAGGGATATGATTTCCTAAATACAATTTCGATTTTGGCCAAAATTTGATTTCCCATTTTTCGCGGAAAATCCTTCTGTGACAAGAATTTTGAGACATATTAGATTAGATGTAAATTTATTTTCCGTTTTAAGGAACCCCACAGAGCCTAGTTTTCGGGGTCCCTTGTTTGCTGCATTTAGTTTGATGGATGGGGTGGATCCACTTTAAAGTGAATGTTAGAAATCGACTTATATCTGAGAAATCTTAAAGACCCTCTGCTACCCATGAGGGTTTGCGTGCTGCGCATGAGAAAACAGCACAACACAGTCCTAGCATCAGAGACTTTCGGATAATCTCAAAGTCCATTTGCAATGCATTCTGGGACCACAACGGCGTGCAAAGCCACATGGTTAGCAGAGGGTCTTTAAGCTGAATTCACACTTCCAAGCGTCACCCTNTGCAGCAAGTCTCTCGAAAATTGTTTCATGTACTATTATGTATCCACACGAAGTAGTCAGGACACGTTTACGACAACCATCGTTAAATGGCGTGAAAAAGTACACTTCGTTGTTACAGACATTTCGACTGGTTGCGTTAGAAGAAGGTGTACGCGGTTTATATGGTGGACTAACTACACAAATCGCTCGACAAATTCCAAACAGTGCTGCTATGTTTGTGACGTATGAACTTGTTGTTAGTTTTCTATGTAATCCATAATTTATGTTGAAATTCATGCCCTACCCAAATCTAAAGCAAATCCAGACATTCTTGTCATCGAAAGTTTACATCGGAAAATGGAAGTTGCATATATACGCCGTATTATTTAATAGATACAGTAAAACCCTCGTGTGAGAACCAACACGCCCGGCGTCGAGGAATTTTCCACCAGGATACTTTGCATCTCAAAGAATTTCGATTGATTTGATTGGACGATTCACCATTGGACGCATAGGATCATGTTTACAAATTCTCCGACGCCATCTTTATCGCAATCGTCTTTTAAGAGGGCATGTACCATGCAAAAGCCACATAAATGGCATGCTTTCTGAATCTAGAACTTTGAAATACCTCTCTTTCCAGTTTTAATGTAATTTTTCACAAAGTTCAGAAAATTTTCGTCAAATTTTAGCCTGAAGGTTCTTAAAAGTTGGCGTTTTTATTTTGCACTTTGTTACTGTAGATCCCCGAAAACGAGCAACGAGGGATATGATTTCCTAAATACAATGTCGATTTTGGCCAAAATTTGATTTCCCATTTTTCGCGGAAAATCCTTCTGTGACAAGAATTTTGAAACATATTAGATTAGATGTAAATTTATTTTCCGTTTTAAGGAACCCCACGGAGCCTAGTTTTCGGGGTCCCTTGTTTGCTGCATTTAGTTTGATGGATGGGGTGAATCCACTTTAAAGTGAATGTTAGAAATCGACTTATATCTGAGAAATCTTAAAGACCCTCTGCTACCCATGAGGGTTTGCGTGCTGCGCATGAGAAAACAGCACAACACAGTCCTAGCATCAGAGACTTTCGGATAATCTGAAGTCTATTTGCAATGCATTCTGGTACCACAACGGCGTGCAAAGCCACATGGTTAGCAGAGGGTCTTTAAGCTGAATTCACACTTCAAGCGCCCTTTTTGACGCATTCCGAATAACAATGAAGTGTGAATTCAGCTTTACACCATACGAATGTTTTTTGTTCCTCTGTGGATTTATCTTCAAAATTTCACTTCGAAAAAACATGAAAGATCTATGTGATATGGTCTGTCAAAAAACTGCAAAATCACCATTTCGATAGAAATTCTGTGACGCAGCCCCTGTGATAGAAGTGAAGTGTTTTTATCCTTACCGCAAAAATATCAGAGAATGCAAATCACGTTCAGGAATCTCGGACTGTTTTATTAAAAATCCTTTCAAATTGGAATAGAATCCTAGAAAGTCATCTGATTGAAGACTCGCGTACAATTTTCGAAGAACTGTTTTGTCTCTGTTATATGGGACAGCCTGGGATGTTTAATACAATGAATTATACAGCATCTGCTTCTTGTAATTATTTACAATAGAACTGCGTCTTACTGAAAAGTAGATGTAGTTTCCACACAACGTTTTAGGCGATGGTAGTTATCGATTATGTGATGTTTTTGATCTCCGAATGGTTAACTATAAATTTGCTTATGTTGTGTTGTGTAAATCAGCTGATTTATTCACTTGTGCCTGTTCGAAACCACGTTTTATCAAATAGTTTTATTTTTTATTCAGCCGTTAATTTGTATTTAGATGATATGATTATTGCCTGTTATCAAAAGACTTTTATTTTTGCTTCTTGATTGAATGTCTTCTACGATTTCAGTCATGCATCTGCCTGCACGCCGCGATGCTGTTGCCCTTAGCTTAGGAAACAGGCGTTTCAGAGAATCGACCTTCATAAAAGTGGCTCGAGCCCATCTTTTGATGCCTGTCGAAGGTTAGCCAATCGAATCATTATGCGATGTCTGCTGTGTTCTATTTTAAAATACCCGTGTTCTTGCTAGCATAGGCTTAAGATCTTTAAAAAGCTGTTGTAGATGGCTATTAATAATAATGAGTAATAAATGGCTTTAAGTAGTAAGTAGTAAATGGCTATATTTGAATTGAATTGCTAAAATTCTACCATAAACATTTTGATATCTTGATTATTTTCAAATTTACAGCATTTTTTGTATTTTGAAAAAGAATTTAAGCAAAGTTTGAACATAACTTAAATCATCGTAGCTTCTAAGTAATGGAGGTAAAATGGTATAATAATTTTCAAGAAAACTATTGCTTTTGAAAGTCTCCAATTTGGTGGCAAGCAGAAATCTGTCGCTATTCTCGTTTACAATTTATAAATTTGATTACGATACAACCCCAAGAACGCTGAAATGTAGAGGAAATATAAAAAAGCATCAGAGCAAAGCACCTTGGTTCCTTTCAAATTGAAGCCTTTGCTGGTTGATTGTAGCGTTACAGAGGCGGGCAGGTAAAGGAATTGGGAAAAAAGATCGGTTTTCTTATCACAAAGTACGACTTTGCTGCCCAAAACAACCAGTTTTGGGACAAGGTGAAATTTAAAGACTCTGTGCTACCTAATTTGATCTTACTGCTGTTCTATCTGAAAAAAATTCTGAAGTTTCCCCTTCAAAGGTTCTACCTTTGTGCGGCAAATTTATTTGAAAAAGACCACAAAATCAAATTTTCAGCAAAGAAGTTCTACCTTTGTCGGGCAATTGTAAATTACCTCTACAGGATTGTAATTAACCACTACTAGCATTTGACTGATTACCAGAAAAGACAATTTATAGGGAAAAAGCCGAATTTTATATAGTGAGCCACAACGTGGGTGAAAAATGTCTTCTAGGTAAAATGGTTTTGTTCACTATGAACTTTTTAATTATATTTCTAGCTAGCTGTCATTGATGTTCGTCTAAGAATCCACAATTTTGCCATGTGAATTCGTTAAATTTACTTTATTACTAAATTATCGGGCTTTTTGTTCGTGGCTTTTAATAAGTTTAAACCGTAAAAGTTACTAGCTGTGACAGCTTGTACCGATGAACCAGGCAGTGAAGTTTGCAGAGAGGTTGGTAGTCAAAAAGTTTTACGTTCAGTTGCACCGCATTACAAAATATTCATTTTCATTCAAGTTAACTGTAATCATCAATAAAGCTGCAGCTGAAGCATTGTGACGTCAAATGGTCAAAAAGCAAAGATTCTGTTAATGAAAATACGGCCTTCGGAGAAGACGCATCTTTTCCCTCCGCGTCCGGGGAAACTGCTAGAAGACAAAATGGAACTCAGTCTAAGATAAAAGCGAGAAGTGAGTATTTTTTCAAGTGATTTTAGAAGCTTTTCCTTATTTGCAGGTTATTAACTGCCGCCTGCTTTGATTTAATTCGAACTTGACTTTGTGGTCGATTGTCGTTTTCATAACATTCTTCTCCACGGAGGAAAGTGCGCCAGCTAAGTTAGCTTTCGTTCGTTCTGGTCTATTGGCTGCTTTGGCAGGAAGACATGCTCAGAAAGAAGCTACAGTAAGAACCCACACAAAAGAACCTGTGATTTTCTGTACGCGCTGAAATGGTTCATATACATTCATATAATGGTTCTCATATAGAAGGTGCTTAAATTGGCCAAACATCAGCCTGGAGCTTCTTAATCCGCAGAGTTTCATTTTACTGGGTGGGTAACAAAAATGGTTAGACGTTTGAAAGCCTGCGGCTCTCGAACCACTCATCCGATCCCTATTGACTAATAGTACTTCTGTAGCTAACATATCAACTTAGATAAGAAAATTTAGTTTGTCGAAATCTGTCGAATCGTTGTCAAATTACAAACAAATTTATATAAATGCTTCATCTCAACATCCTTGATCAATTTGCTAGCAATTTCGCTCCACAGCTATCATAATCAAATTCTATTGGTCTATCTTATCGCTCTAACGTTTTATTAAGTACCGGGTGTCTCAAAAAAAGCACCCCCTTTCGACTAGAAAAACGAACGAAACGATAAAATGTCGGGACTTTTCGACTGCTCAGCTAAATTTGTTAATCTTCAACTTAAATGCACTTACCTTGCATTTATAGATCGTCCACCATACACCAGAGATACGAGCTCTCAAAGGCAAAATTTTGAGTGCACCTGAAACCAGAGGTTTTGAGAAAGGGCCTAACCATGATTTGATATCATGAGCATTTTCCAACGGAATTTTAAACCGTTATTTTTAATCTTTGCTTTGAAAAGAATCATACACGCATAGACACGACATTAATTAAACAAATAGAAGAAAAATGTGGCGAGAATAATAAACTCGTGCCACATCTCAAAAATAAGCTTGCATGCGCTCCTTTTCCTCTGCAAATAACTTTTCAATGGAATGTAAGGAACGATTTTTCCTCAAAAGAAAAGTTCTTTCAAGAACAATTGAAACATCTCAAAGTAGAATTCTTTTCAAAAGTAAAAACTAAAAGAGAAAAAGTTAAAAATTCCTTTGGAAAATGCCCGAGAAACCAAATCATAGTTAGGCCCTTTCTCAAAACCTCTGGTTTCAGGTGCACTCAAAATTGTGACTTTGGGAGCTCAAGGTACGTGCATTTAAGTTGAAGATTACCAAATTTAGTTGTGCAGTCGAAAAGTCCCGACATTTTATCGTTTCGTTCGTTTTTCCAGTCAAAAGGGGGTACTTTTTTCTGAGACACCCGGTATATAAAGAGGCTGCTGTATTATCGTCTACACTTGGGACTGCCATTTAGTCTTTTCCCGTTTGTTTTCTATTATCACGAGGCTGAATTGCTAGCAAATTTTGATCAGGGATTTTAGGCCTGTTTTGAAGGATTTTGAGATGAAATGTTTTTATAAAATCGCTTCCAACTTGAAAACGATACGACCGATTTGGGCAAACAACATTTTCTTATTTAAGTTGATATGGTAGCTACACGGATATCATCATTTTATACCGGGTGTCCCAAAAGACTGTATACAAGTTTGGAAAATTCTGACGCCAAGAGTTTTCGTCAAATCACCCCAAAATTATTTTTATGTTAGCCCTCAATGGATGAATTAAATTTTGATATTTTTCTGATAATTTTCGCATACTTGGTTGCAGAGCAATAAATCAGCAAGTGTAAAATTTCCTCTTAGACCCAAACCAGAGCTTCCAGCAGAGAAGGGCTAACGATTCTAGGGATGGCAGAAGCATGGGAAGCATGTCGGCCCTCGATATCCCAAGCTGATATACCTCTGATATGAAAGCAAATTTTTATGCTAACCCTCAATGGCTAAATTAAATTTTGATATTTTTCTTGCCATTATCAGTGACTTGGTTGTAGAGCTATAAATCAACAAGCGCAATATTTACTCTTAGGCCCAAACCAGAGCCTCCATTATTGTAGACCTCTGAGAAGGCAAGAAACCCTAAAGCATGGCAACCCTCGATATTCTCAGCAAACAATTTGCTACTCATTTTAATTGGACACAACTAAATCAAAGATTTTCCTTGACAAATTGTTTCACTGTTTCTTATCGGTCAAGGGAATTCTTTACCTTTACTACAATGAACCAGTTATTGTTAAAATTACAATTTTTAAGTAAAGTAAAAGTAAAGAAATCTCTTGATTAATGATAATGTAATATGAGTGTCCCTTGAGAATGTCTTCCTCTCCGTTTCTAACAGTAATAATCACGAGGCAAAATTACAAACAAATCAGCTTTGGATGCCGAGGGCTGACATGCTTCTGTCATCCCTTGAATTGTTAGCTCTTCTCTACTGGAAGCTCTGGTTTGGGTCTAAGAGGAAATTTTACACTTCCTGATTTATTGCTCTGCAACCAAGTATGCGAAAATTATCAGAAAAATATCAAAATTTAATTCATCCATTGAGGGCTAACATAAAAATAGCTTTGGGGTGATTTGACGAAAACTCTTCGCGCCAGAATTTTTCAAACTTGCATACAGTTTTTTGGGACACCCGGTAGGAATAAGATAAATGGTTTGAGAGCTGCAGCAGGGTTTCAAACATCTAAACATTTTTCTGACTCACCCGGTATAAAATATGGCAATTCACAAAAGATTGAATTACAGATGGCTGTTTGAAAATATCACACGAGCATTTGCAACGTTATGGTACAAAAAATTTAACATAAGAGGTCGCTTTAAAAGCAGAGGATCTTATATTCAACATCAACACCGTCCATGCCAAACGTGTATCACTCGTTTGATTATCTTAAACAAGGTCTCAAACTCTAAGTCGAAGCTTTCCTATAACACGGTATCAAAAACGAGAAGAATGAGGTCACAGCTCCTCCACAACAGCCGTACAAACGGGGGCACAACTTTTTTGGGACACCCTGTAGTTATGTGAGGTAATTTAGATCATGAATTGAATTTCAATGTTCAAAGTCAGAAACAGGATCATGAATTAAGATGTTTTTTATTGCAGATTCCTGAATATACTTCCAAATTGATGGATCCACCAAAAGAAGCCCGCAGAAAACGCGACGAGAAATTCTTCGCCATTCTGTCATTTTTCGCTGCAATTATTCCCTTATTAACGTACATCATATGTTACATCACGGCATTTAAACTTGGTCATTTCTCAAATAATGCGCGTTTGCCTTTCTTCACTCAATTGGGTGAAAAAAAACCAGAAAGAATTATATTTTCAATTGGACTATGCATTTCGTCATTGCTACATACAACAGTTATATATGCTCGTTATTTACAAGTTTTGACATTCCGATTTCCACCGTGTCCGCAGTCAAACACTATTGCATCTTATTTTGGAATATCATTCATTTTCGGAGAATTATTCATTTCAACTTTCAAACTATATGATACTGCCTGGATGCATTTTCTTGGCAAGATTCTACATTTCTCGTGTATCAGCATGTATATTGGAATACAAGCATACATTAGCATACATCAACGACCAGATCATAGAAGACTCCTCGCATATTTTCGGTTGGCCCTCGCAGCAATGACTCTTTGTTGCCCGTTTGTTTTCGTCGTGGGATTTAGCTTTGAGAAGCTACACGACTTGAGCATCCCTCAAGCAGCCGAGCTGTCGCTGATTCTACTTATAACGATGTTTTGGATGTCATTTGCCATCGACTTTACTTATAACCCTATAGAACATATATTTCACTGTGATGAATATGATTATGGAATAAAGAATATTCGATATCGCAGCCGCCGCGGCAGCCGCGGTGACAATAATATGGTCATTGCTTATTTAGGTGAGCCAGATGAAACAGCTAATGCAGAAGCTGCTATGGTGGAAGCTCCTGAGGTAGATGTTAATGTAGGAGCTGTTGAGGTGGAAGTTGTAAATGCAGAAACTGTTAAGGTAGAAGATTGACCAATAATTAATATCTGTATAAAACATTGAAAACCTCATAAATTCATAGCTTTTTACTTCAAGACAAACTTCTTTCTTGAGCCATAAATCAGCAACTACTTCTCAGATCGACTCAAACAAGGTTTCAAACTCTAACTTGAAGCCTATTCTGTGAAACTGTATAAAAACGGGACAATTGAAGATATAACTCCTCCACATTAGCTGCACAAACGAGGCACAATTCTTTTGGGATACCCTGTAGAACAGTATCAAAAGTGAGACAACTCATACACAGCAATCTAGTGTAGGTAAACGCTTTTCAAAAGAAAAATTAATCGGCAGTATCATTGAAAGTTTCTACAGTTTATCTGACTTTTACTTTGTGGAACAAAAATTACAAAATGATTTTGAAAAAATTTTGCTGGAAAAGGTACGTGAATAATTCTTCTCGATAATTCTATATGAAAAGGTTCTAAAATATTTTTTGCTATAGTTTAGAAATTTAATCTACCTTCTTATTTCCCCTTGAGTGAGGTTTTTGACCAAATACAAGATTGCAGCAACTTAAAATTTCCTTAACCATCAGATTTCAGAGGAATAATTCTTGAAAAGAATTTATACTTTCAAAAATAATCTAAAAATTCCAAAGCATTCAAAATACATTTCTAAAACATAATAGGATCTCAAGAAATCTATCAAAAACAATTGAAGATTAACGTGAGTTGGTTTTCTTTTTTGTTCTTTTTACAACTTCCCAACCATCATTCTCTTCATCTTCCATTTCCATGCTTTCATCTAAAAATAAATTTTTGAATTTAAAATACCGGGTGAAAAAAGTGATAAAAGTCTGTTGATAAACCATAGATCATGTCATAGTGGAAAGCCAGCGTTAGATTTAAAAACCTGTTTCTTTGAGATTGAACTAAAAGCCGCGAAACTTCATCTAGTTTCTACCTTTAGAACACAACACGTAACTTGAAAAATCGAAAAAAACCTGGTTTATATATTTCAATATTGGGACGCATAGCTGAAATTTTCGTGAATTATCATTGTTTCCTATAAACCAACCGGATGCGTCAGAAAATTCTTTGTCTTTTCCTTTTATATCCTCATTAAAAACAAAAAACAAACACTTGATAATGATTAAAAGATTCTACAGTATAGCTGACTTTTAGTTTTTGGAAAAAAAATTGTAATGTAATTTTGAAAATCTTTTTGCTGAAAAAGGAGCGTGAATTGTTCTTCTTTCTTAATAATCCTATTCTTTGTCTATTCCTTTTATATCCTCATTAAAAACTAAAAAAAAAACTCTTGATAAGAATCAAAAGTTTNACCCAGGTTTCAAGCCATCTTATGCCGCCTGGACTATTTACATTTGCAGTTTGCAATCACTAATCGCTTTGAAATGGCGTGTCGATCAAAGGCAACGGTTGAATCAGCACATAGTCGTAGCTTCGCTCTTTGACTGAACTGATACCGCGACAACTAACAGAACCTCTCTGAAGCGACAACAACAACATCAATTCAATGAGAGGAGCAAAAGTTGAGAGCCTTTGTGAAGTAAGGCGAAGGCAACGGATGCTATTGCAACAAAATCTGTATGATTTGGGCTTCAGCCAAGTATTATTAAAACTACGAAGCTGGACATTTTACTTGAATTAGACCTCAAAATAGTTTATTTAGGCTCTCGATAGCTAACTTAGCTTTTGGGTAAATCTGGGGGTGGTTATTGATATTTTGTGGTCAATACCTCCACACGTAAGGCCCGAAACAAGGTAAGCAATGTATCAAAGTGCAGGTAAGCTGCCAAAAATTCAATCAGCTTACAGTTTGATTAAATCAGTTATACACCTGGAGACAGTTATTGTCAAACTTTTACACAGTGTTTAGGTCATGCAGTTTGCTTTTTGCGGCAGCGAAAAACCAGGAAGGTAACGCGGTACTGCGAAAGAAGAAAAGAAACATTTCGATGTTTTTCTTAGCTAGTGGGGTGTCAGACCCTCTATCTCGGGAGCCGAGCTAGATCAGCGTCCTCGTTCGAAAGCATTCCACGCTTATTGGTGCAGAAACAGTCGAGAAAGTTAACAATCGTTGAGAGCAAAGACTAGACATTCTGAATTTCATTTGTCACTGTCTCCTCCTTAAGGTGCATGAAAGATTTCCGCTTCGGATTTGGTAACATCTATGAATGATTCCTGCACTGGTTTCTCGATGATTTGATAAACAGACTAAGCAAACTGAATCATTTTCTTGGGCGCCATCTTTTAGAACCAAATTTCGTTATTATTATTAGATGGAAGGAAAATGTCTCGCTACTTTACTCTATCTGGTGGGTGAGTCATAGAATGTATCCACTGTTGGTACATCATACTATGACAATACTACTGAATAGAAAATTGCAAATACTGTATCTGAATGACGCTTCCGCGTAATTTGTAGCATTTGGTTGAAATGATAAAAGATGAACGAAGAATTAAGAACTACATGAAAAGGCTAACACAAGCACATCTAATTGTCACAGCAGTATTTCCTGAAAACCAGAGAGCTGTCAAAATGTAGCTATTTCCTCGAATCAACTCTAACCATCAAATGGACAGTTTTTTAGTCACAATAATATTTACAAATTTTTGAGAAGATTATGAAAAATGGTTTTCAACCTAATAGGTACACATGTCAGTGTGGAATAACGTATCGAAAACCAAACGAAAAATAGAATTTCCTGAACCTCAGTGAAGAAATTAAGTGAAGGCGATTTAGAATATGAAAATTAGTTCCAAGATTTGTTTGCAGTATGATTCTTCGGCCAGCGAATACAGTTGCGCATACATGGCGTAAGATGACGAAAGCAGATGACCTGCGAAACTGAATCAACTTCCATCAAGGCGACATCACTGATAAGCAGACTTTGTTTGAACAACTGAATGAAGCCACGGAGAGTTAGAGATAATAAGATCTGATAACTGACCGACAAGGCAACAATAACCAATTTCTTTGTTGGTTTTTGTAACGGACAATATAGATAACCAACAAACTGAACAACTGCCTAGGATCTTGGAATAAAGGAAAAACATGTCTTAACTTTCATTCGTACAATTCTATTCGTGTCTGCAAGATTAAGATTGGTCGATTAGGAAATGTGGGACGACAGATTGCTTTATCATTCTGGCAAGCTGAAAATTAGCTTATAGATAGATGTCTGCTGTAAATAATATTAGAGTTCTGTGTAAAAGGACTTGTATATTAAAAGGCTGAAAAAGGTCAAGAAACCCAAGATCAAGTTTCAAGAGCAAAAAACGCAAAAGCAATAAAATTGGATGGACAGTGATTCAAAAGTTACAAGTGGAAAAACAGGTATGATATTTCAAAATCGAAGTAACAGTAATTTATGACGTAACAAAAGGGTACCACTGTAATAAGTTTTGTAATCAATCAGGTGAAAAATTTATGGTCCTCCACCGGGTGTCCTAAAATGATTTATCTGCAGATATATTAAATCATATAAATCATGAATCATGCTCTAATTTCAATGAATTGCCAATCAGTTTGTAGTGGAAAAGCTAACTTAAATGTAGAAATCTATTTAACAGAAATTGGTCTTACCGTTGTTCGAGATAAAAGGCAATTTTGTTTGGTGGTACAATATCGTTATTTTCCAACGAAGGTCCGAAAACCAAATTCAACACGTCAATGTAAAATAACTAAAAAGAAATGAAAACGTGACACTTACCAACATCCATAGTACTTGATTGCGCTTGTGAGGATCCTTCGCAAAGTTCTCCATTGTTGATTATTGAATTCTCTTCACATTGGTTTGAAAGTGGAAAGGTATTGCTATTTGAAATTTGAGACGATTGCTCTCCATTCTGCTGTGATAAAAATTGCAAACCATAGATCATAGGCTTCAATGGCTATTACATCTTTCTTTGGACTGAATGGCTTTAAAGAAACTTCAGGTACTTTACTGTCCCATGAACGTTTTTGATTATTTTCAAAATAAGAGAGTTTTCCTTTATTATGAAATAAAATTCAAGCAACCTCTTATAAAAATATTACTACCATCGTAACTTGTAAAATGTTGGAGACAAAGAGTACAATTTTTAAAGAAGCCACAGTTTATGAAGGTCTACAACATAGACATAGTAATAAGTGGATGTCTGTTGCTCTTCTGGTTTGCGATTTAGAAGTTTGATGATGTCACAATCTCAACTGAATTGAAATTTCAAAATGGCTGTAATTTTGAAAGTAATCAAGATATCACAAAAGAGCAAGGTAGAATTACAGTAAAGCACCCAAAGTTCCTTTTAAGTTATTCCATCCAAAGAAAGATGTATAGCCATTTAAACAATAATATTTTAAGATTTGATGCCTATGTTAAATCATACAGTACAGGCCTTGCACACATGATAAGAATTCTCAAAAATTCTTAAGAATTCCAAGAATTCTTCACATTATGATAAGAATTCTTGAGCCATATAAAAGACTGTAAATTTTTTGAACAAGAATTCCTTAGAAAATAAAAATATTCTTAATAATTCTTGAGAGTTCTTAGGCAGGAAAATCATGCCAATGTGTGCAAGGCCTGTACAGTAGAATGTGGAAATGTGAACTGATGACTATCAAGAAGCCTTCTTTATGTGTCATTCATCAATTCAATTTTTTAGCAGTTCCATTTCAAACTTCTCAAAACAGGATTATAAATGTTGAAAGGTTTGATTTCTTTTCCCTGCTAGAATTCAAAGAGCCAAGATTTTCAGAATTATACTCCTTGTTTTCTAATTATCAAGTGTTCAGCCCAACCTCGTTCCCATGACCCAAAAAGAGGCTGGCCCTCGGAACCAGGTTGGTGTTCAGCCATCATTAAAAATCTTGGCTGACTTGAAAAAAATGCAGCCATTTTCAAAATGCGACAAAAGTAAAATGTACATCTTGGGCACAGTGAAATGTGTGCCTTTTTAAAAGTCTGCACTGAAGCCAAATTAATTGCCTGCTCTCACATTTTTAATATCATTTTTAGTATAAAATTCCTCATTTATAACATATTGCGGAAACATATTGCAATAGTGATCCTTGAAAGCAGTAAACATTGTTTGGGGGTATTTGTTGATCTTTTGCTAGAATCTTTCATTGCTGCATACAAAATTTAGATTTTGAAAGACGCCAAGATGGAATGAAATTTTATACATATGAATTGATATAGTCATAATTCAGATTACGTGTTGTAACAGACGATGATTCTTGATCAATCAATATGTCTTTAAAGATTAAGAATGGCTGAGTTACTTCTTATAAAAAACAGTGCATATACTACAGATGAATTACCTGAAACTCATCATCAGATCCGTCTTCATTACAAGCTGCTTTTGTAACAGGTGGACAATTCACTGGTGGTACACGAAGTTCTTCAAGGACCTTATCAAAATGTCCCATCTGACATTGCTTGTTGAAGTTGCAAATCTTTTCTACAACCTAGATTTTGAAATAAACGCAATTTATATTAGGTGTTACCAAAATAAATTATTTAAATGTACAATATCCTGGATGTGATTAGCTAGATCTTTAGATAAAACCAATAACAAAATGTCTAATAATTGAATATTCATAAAGCTGTTATGGTTTTGGGTCATGCTTTCTCTCAGGAATAAAGGGATCATTATGGCATTCATGAATTTTGAGGTACCTTGAAATTACTGAAGCTTGCCTAGTTCTATTGTTCTTGATTGTCTTATTTACCCACTCAGGTCCACAACAGTCACAAATTCTGAACAATTCAGAAGACTTTTTAGGCCAGAAAACAGTTGTTAATGTGCGCAAGGCCTGTACTGTATGTTAAAAGGAGAAATAACTCAATGCTTAAAGATTCCTTATGATGTGGTTTTTATGGCATTTTCAAAATTTAAATTTATGAGTATATATATCTAATTCCAATCCTCAAAATTTCTATTGAGCACAAAATTTTTNCTCTCAGGAATAAAGGGATCATTATGACATTCATGAATTTTGAGGTACCTTGAAATTACTGAAGCTTGCCTAGTTATATTCTTCTTGATTGTCATATTTACTCAGCTCCACAACAGTAAATAATTCTGAACAATTCAGAAGACTTTTTAGGCCAGAAAACAGTTGTTAATGTGCGCAAGGCCTGTACTGTATGTTAAAAGGAGAAATAACTCAATGCTTAAAGATTCCTTATGATGTGGTTTTTATGGCATTTTCAAAATTTAAATTTAAGAGTATATATATCTAATTCCAATCCTCAAAATTTCTAGTGAGCACAAAATTTTTAGTGAGCACAAAATTACCAGATGAATTGCAAAAATAATCATTTATTTCGATGTTGACTTTCAAGTAAAATGTTATTCTATTCCATGCAATATACTTCTAACTATGTGGTGCCTTTGTACACCGCCAATTTTATTATTCTCACCATAGATGCATTGCTGTAAGAATTGTACTACACAGTTGTTTTCAATAATGTAAATGTAAGAATAAAGATTGTTTGGTAAAGAGCTAAATTCACCTTGGGACAAGTTCCATCTTCAACTATGATATCAAATTCATTATAAAGACATTCAGAGACGTATTCTTCAAGTTCATCTGGGAAAACAGTATCTGCAAAGAAAATAACAAAAATTTAAATAGCCAAGTATTCAGTTGCTGAGTGGAGGAAGTAATGATTACAAAATCTATTGGACGAAAAATTGTTGAGTACTGTTACAGCGGGTGTTCTCTTTTCAATTAGTTTACCTGTTGAGAAAGCTCTTCCTTTAAGAAAATTCTCTGCATACAAATTTTATCCTGTTTTGTCATCCATCTGTCTGTATCTATTTGGTTGTTGTTTTTGTAATTTCAAACTTGCTGTTGCAATGGTAATTTCCTCCATTTCTGTTTCTGATTAATTTGTATGTTGTAGAATTTCAAAATCAGTAAATTGAACTGAGCTGAATGTCGGATTTTGACTATAGATTACGTAGTGATTACATCAGCAATCTTTGAAGTCAGCCTTGTTTACGATTTATCATGGCTTGTTAAAAATGAGAACTTTTCAATCAACTATACAAAAGTTTCAGTTATTCCTAATTTAAAACTAGTAAACTGTTTTTTATCTTCTCTTTTGGATCTTTGTGATCAGTGAAAATATTTTGAAAACATTTAACTTGAGCAAATAGTGCTGTCGCTGAGTGTGATTTCAAATATTATTAAGTGCCTGGAAAAACATGCATTCACTTGCAACCATACATTTTTATCAGTATGAACACTGCTAGAATAAAAGGTTCTCTTGGGGAACAAAAAAGTTAATTGTTTTATTACTTTAGTGCGTCTTATTTTTTTAAACTCTGCTTGCAGCTTGCACCTGTCAATTTATAGCATTTGCTACCAAGTGTAGGCCAAATCATGCATTTGATCAAAACCTGAAATGAAAGTGTGTGTCCATAGTAAGTGCATTCCAATTTTTCTCTCCGCCGGATGTTCCCGCCAGGGATATGAGCGTTGTAAGATTCCCCGCCAATGCCATTTTGGGCTAAGCGCTTCAGGAGAAATCTACGCCAATTTAACATATGTTTTGAAGAGAAAAGATGTATAATACGAAAAAGATTTTCCATGAAACGTCTCAACTTTATAAGAACAGAGAAAACAACTAACAATACCGTATGTACTGGTTGCCAAAACCATTGCCGCCACGCCAGTATACTGAAATGATGATCTAGTTTTAGCGCCACGCCAATACTGCCTACAGAAGACAACAAACGAAATTTCTCCGCCAAAAACCTTGGCGTGAAAAAATCGGAAGATAGCTCTCCGCCGGATTTCTCCGGCGGGAGGGCCTCGGAATGCACTTTGTGTGTGAAATTGTTTTCCATTCATGATATTTTTTCTGATTTTTTCTCCCTTACTCAAAATAATAGGGGGTCATCGACAAACAATTNATGAGCTATATACAGGCCAATTTAGGTATTCATATCTGTTGCCAATCTGCAGTTAGATAGGGGGGTTTTTTTGCCCCCCCAACCAAAATAGGGTAGTCAAGATAGCCCAACCACTATAGGGTTAAGAAATTTCTCTGCATACAAATTTTATCCTGTTTTGTCATCCATCTATTTGGTTGTTGTTTTTGTAATTTCAAACTTGCTGTTGCAATGGTAATTTCCTCCATTTCTGTTTCTGATTAATTTGTATGTTGTAGAATTTCAAAATCAGTAAATTGAACTGAGCTGAATGTCGGATTATGACTATAGATTACGTAGTGATTACATCAGCAATCTTTGAAGTCAGCCTCTTTTACGATTTATCATGGCTTGTTAAAAATGAGAACTTTTCAATCAACTATACAAAAGTTTCAGTTATTCCTAATTTAAAATTAGTAAACTGTTTTTTATCTTCTCTTTTGGATCTTTGTGATCAGTGAAAATATTTTGAAAACATTTAACTTGAGCAAATAGTGCTGTCGCTGAGTGTGATTTCAAATATATTAAGTGCCTGGAAAAACATGCATTCACTTGCAACCATACATTTTTATCAGTATGAACACTGCTAGAATAAAAGGTTCTCTTGGAGAACAAAAAAGTTAAATTGTTCTATTACTTTAGTGCGTCTTATTTTTTAAAACTCTGCTTGCAGCTTGCACCTGTCAATTTATAGCATTTGCTACCAAGTGTAGGCCAAATCATGCATTTGATCAAAACCTGAAATGAAAGTGTGTGTGTGTGAAATTGTTTTCCATTCATGATGTTTTTTCTGATTTTTTCTCCCTTACTCAAAATAATAGGTTCACACAGTTATTCATTTGGCTGGTGCCTTCATGCACATGCTGGCCAATAATGGTCTGGTCCTCCTGGCTGAGATCGTGTATGGGCCAATGCTACACTAGAAGAGGGTAGGCCTACTAGTTGGTTGGGCCGATTATTGTGAAAAGGGAAAACGGATGAAAGGGCTTGAAAAGGGCCTTACTTACCATTATCTTGAAAGATTTGAACAATAACTTCGAGCAGCCACTCAAGCTTTTGTCTAAACTTCTCCCCACCAAATCCTTGTTGTTGGGCTATGTGTAGCGCTGGCCAACCATTGAGGGAATGTTGAACTGCTGAGTAAAATATTGTCCACCTGTCCGCCATTTTAAACGTGGGATAAATTCTTTCTTCGCAACGACAACAACACTGAACACAGCAACAACAACGAATGAGCAATAAAAGGCTTGGGTTAATGGACACAGTGTTAGAGTGATTCTACAACAAGTTAAACAGAATACTTTTCATGTACAAAGGAAGAAGGAATAATCAAATTATGTTTCGACCATTCGATGTACCTTTTCAAGGACAAACTGAAAGATTTCATCTGGAAAATATGTTGAGGTCCGCATTAGCCCATAAATTTGCCTTTGTCCCTTTAGATGCCCAGCGTTTTGGGCACTGGGCACAGTTTTTGACGGGAAATTTGCTCCCCATTTACTACTGATCTTCAGAGTGCAGCTAGGGATTTGGTGGTAAACAAAATATTGTTGGAATGAGTCCAGGGCAATCACGTTCCAGTTGTTCCATTCAACTGTAAAATTTCGCTCTCTCAACTGTCAGAATTTAGCGGTTTTCTTCTGAAACAAGATTAATTTTTATGGTGNACAATAACTTCGAGCAGCCACTCAAGCTTTTGCCTAAACTTCTCCCCACCAAATCCTTGTTGTTGGGCTATGTGTAGCGCTGGCCAACCATTGAGGGAATGTTGAACTGCTGAGTAAAATACTGTCCACCTGTCCGCCATTTTAAACGTGGGATAAATTCTTTCTTCGCAACGACAACAACACTGAACACAGCAACAACAACGAATGAGCAATAAAAGGCTTGGGTTAATGGACACAGTGTTAGAGTGATTCTACAACAAGTTACACAGAATACTTTTCATGTACAAAGGAAGAAGGAATAATCAAATTATGTTTCGACCATTCAATGTAACTTTTTCAAGGACAAACTGAAAGATTTCATCTGGAAAAAATGTTGAGGTCCGTATAGCCCATAAATTTGCCTTTGTCCCTTTAGATGCCCAGCGTTTTGGGCACTGGGCACAGTTTTTGACGGGAAATTTGCTCCCCATTTACTACTTATCTTTAGAGTGCAGCTAGGGATTTGGTGGTAAACAAAATATTGTTGGAATGAGTCCAGGGCAATCACGTTCCAGTTGTTCCATTCAACTGTAAAATTTCGCTCTCTCAACTGTCAGAATTTAGCGGTTTTCTTCTGAAACAAGATTAATTTTTATGGTGGTCATGAAATGTTTAGCTCTTGGGCTTGTCTTGCGTCTATTGATCACTTGTGTCCTACGACGAAAACGCCAACCATAACAGAAATAACTGAAATTCCTCACAAGCACTAAAAAGATCAACAACAGACACGTCATTGAAAAAGTTTATCTGTACAAACTATCATGAAATGCCACAATATGCCCGCATGGCAGCTGAAACCAAACAAAAGACCAAATGAGCACATTGCGTGAATTCAAAGGAAATACTTAGGCTTCTTTTGTTAACGAAAATATCTGTTGTTTCCTATTCATCAATGGTCACATGGCCTCTTCTGTATTATGCTACTCAAAATGATTAATCTTTTGTACTTTAAATCCGGGGGTCGGTGAATCGAGTGGTGTAAATTTTGAGTAAAGGAGTGAACAGAAGATTTCTCCATAATGATTTCTCCAAAGAATTAAAAGTTACCTATATAAATTCCCTAGAAATACTCCTGTTAGTGTTTATTTCAGGACAAAGCATTGAAGATGCAAACAGTTTCCCTCCCTAAAGAAGTTGAAAATTGAAATCGAAAGTCGAAATTGGATCAAATCACCAAATCACTCCCTTATAATCTCCCATAATCTCCCAAGACGGGCATATCACTCCATCCATGAAAAATGAAAATCTTGTCGTACGCCTTTCGTAAGATCCTTTGCATTCACAAAAATCCCTAAAAATCACCAAATTTTTATTGATAGGCCTATCCTGTCGAATAACTGTACCCTGCGCGCGTGCAGCTGGGTATAGTCTGCACGCAGGCTACTCNAAATAAATTCCCTAGAAATACTCCTGTTAGTGTTTATTTCAGGACAAAGCATTGAAGATGCAAACAGTTTCCCTCCCTAAAGAAGTTGAAAATTGAAATCGAAAGTCGAAATTGGATCAAATCACCAAATCACCCATAATCTCCCAAGACGGTCATATCACTCCATCCATGAAAATCTTGTCGTACGCCTTTCGTAAGATCCTTTGCATTCACAAAAATCCCTAAAAATCACCAAATTTTTATTGATAGGCCTATCCTGTCGAATAACTGTACCCTGCGCGCGTGCAGCTGGGTATAGTCTGCACGCAGGCTACTCTTGAATTCTTGAAGGCCCTTGAATAAACTGCACAATGTTCACAATTATCTGATCATAAACAAAGTTTTAGAACAAGAAGTACCTGAGCTCCGCTCCGTCCAGTCTCCCCCTTTGCCATTTAACAGCAATTAGCAAATTTTTCATTGACTAGCAAATTAGAAAGAGAAACAATGTACAAATTCTCCAGATATTCATTTAAAAAATGACAAGCATCAAGCATTGAAGAATAAACCTCCGGCCTTGAGAACGTAATGCTATCTTTAGATAAACGAAAAGAAAAGACAATAAAAGAGCGCGTGATAATTGACGTCATTTCCGTGAAACCAGCCAATCAGAGAGAAGAAGCCGACAAATGCCATTAGACAGATTCCTGAACAGTCGTCTGGAAGTTGAGTAATGATCGGAGAGGAGTAAAAAGTGATCGTAAAGGAATTTCAACTCTAAAAATTGCACAAATCACTTCAAATCATTGTTATTAATACAAGAAAGTCAGTGTGCAAGATAGTTATGGAAGCACAGAACGTGATGAAAGTCGATAATGGCGCTCAAAGATTGGAGTCACCTCTCGATGTATTGTCGCGGGCAGCGTCCATGATCCAAAAAGAATCCTCCAAGGTTACCGAAGGGAACAAAACCAAAGATGGTAAGGATTTTGTTACTTATGTATCCTGAGATAACGTTTTGGGATCGCATGCCTGCTTGAGTTGTTTGTGAAGTGTTTCAGAGAATCCCTGGAGTGTTTATGTTAGCAATTTTAAGCCGTAAAGTATGTTTCACATAAACATTTCAAGCTTGTCAAGAATTCGGAAATTTCGTTAGAATTTGACTCGCGACGAACGTGTTTTTGAGTGTTGATTTTGATGGCCTATTAAATGGCGATCAATCGAAAGATGTTTGCGTTTACTTAATCAGACTTGCAGAAGACGGGGAGAAGACGCGAGGTACCTTGTGCGGCCATGTGCTTGTTTTAAACAACCGTCTATTAGCTAGCATGTGGATAATTTTTCAAATTTGTTTCATAAACTAACAGGTGTGCGCTAGACGCGTCTGCAATGCATCCGATCGAAGTGTCAGCTGTACCTTGTTGTTGTTGGAGAGTCTGATTGAATGAAATGTGTTTGTTTGAGAGAGGGAAGCGAAACATACGGATTATTATTATGTAGGTAGGCTAAGACTGAAGATATTACAATAAGCGACGAGAATTTACAGAGTTGCAACGAACAAAAAAAGCTCCGTATTTATTAGTAGTTGTTGCTTGCGAGTCCCCACTTTGAAAGTAGCGATCGAGAGGGGAGAGGGCAAGCCCAAGCAATACATTGCTGATAATAAAAAGATGCTAACGATTTACCACACACAAGAGGATTGAATCATTAAAGCGTGAAACTTTGAACCAACATTTGAGATCCGCTCTGATCTGTTGAACCCAAACTGTTCACTTACAATGTTATCAAAATCCACACCCCGCCATTTAGCCAACTTTTTGTCGTTATTCGCATCATGATAAATCTGATGTACGTAATTTTAGAGTTTTCTAAACAAAAATCACCACGAGGTGTTTACAAGTTGGGCGATAATCCTCCTTTCATGCCGAGTTGAATGTTCAGGATGTGATTGTTAATTTGACCTGAAGTCACCGTTATCATACCGCTCCGCTTGATGTTGTTTTGTTCCCGTTTTGTACTGCGCTGGCTTCCACATCATGCTATATTTGTTTTGAAAGTGAAAATAGAAAAAAGTGAGCAGTTTGTTTGGACCTAGTTTGGAAACCAAAGACCTTGGGGCCCATGAGAGTTGCCACGACTCCCAATTAGGAATTAGGAATGCATAACATTCAAGTTATTTTGAGAAGCCTAATAAATTCATGAATCATATAATGGTTCTGATGTCAGACAGATTTGAAAGAATTATTCCAAAGAAACTACGCCCTATTTTAATAAAGATGCCATTGAATGGTAATTTGAATTCAAAGGACACTCTGAGCAAATTGCACACATGGATAAAGACTCTGGTACTAGTCAGTTTTGAAAATTTGCTAATAGAAATTGGAGATGAATTTTTTGTAAATCATGACAATTCTAATGCGAAGGATCACGAGTTGGTTGCATCATTCTAGAATCTATTCAAGTCTACATGAAAGTAGAAGCAATTTCCTAAATGGGACATAATTTTAATAACAAAGAAGAAACAAAACACCTTCAAGAATATTGAGGGTGCACATTGAGAGTTCATCCTGCCATGCCACATGATTTTTCAGCATGAAATTGAATTGAATTAAGCGCACAAAGCAAAATACTCGTATCCCTAACCTTCCCACTGGTTATTACATAATATGCCACTAGCCTAGCCTGGAAGTTTATATTTCTTGTATCTCACTCATCAAAATGACCACAAAATGACCAATGCTGCAGCCTGTCAAATCTATTGGACAGTTCTCCAAGCACTTGTGGAAGATACTTTGTGGAAGATACTTTGTGGAATATGGACCTGAAGCCAGATTTGATATTTTGTTTTATCGAAAGCAACTGGAATTTTTCTTCAGTGGTCACAACAACAATGTTTACGTCAATAGACAATAACGCTAAAGATGGCGGCCGCGCAAAGCATGCTGGTAAAAAGCTCCCTGATGACCACCTAATGACATAAAAATTTGGTCTGCCGTTTCGACCAGCTAGCTTGAATTCGAATCGACCTTGTATTCAAATGCAACATCGTTCGAAAGGAAACCTTTCCAAAGCAACAAAGTAAAGTTTTGATTCAAATTGAAGATTCACGTTCGAATTACAAAATTTGTGTATATGTTTACATTGATTACTTGTTCTGAACTTCACCACAGCTAGCTAGTCGAAACGGCATACCAGAATTGTTATGTTGTTGGGTATGGTCATCAGGGAGCTTTTTACCAGCATGCTTTGGGCGGCCTTTAGCGTTATTGTCTATTAAAGTAAACATTGTTGTTGTGACCACTGAAGAAAATTCCAGTTGTTTGCTGATAAATTTTGTTTTACAAACAAAGGTCAAATGGGTTAGCTGTTGACATAGATTGCAAAGCCTCAACTAGACCTAGTGGTTTGCGCAAATAATGCTCCTTTGTCTCTAAAACAAGTTGGATTTGTTATGTGATTTTGATGTCACATTACTCATGCATCCACTGAATTAAAAACAACTTATTTTGATCAGATTTTCAGCGAACAATTGGCCTTTGTTCACTTAATCTAGACCATCCCCAAACTTTCAATTGCATTTACCACACATTTTGTCCTGTATACAAAGGAATGACACAAAACTTTCTAGGGGATTACATCATCTTTCTGACAATGGATGGAGGAAGGGCAAAAGACCAATAAAACAGAAAGTTCAAGCTGTCAAGCTATAAGTTTTAAGTTCATCAGGTTGTACCTCACCTTCCTTCTAAATAGAACATATATCATGGTTGTTAGTAGTGATTTGTACACTGGTTTCGTTTTAACATATTTGTGCAAAGATCATTGTGCATTTGAAAAATCGGCTTTAATCTTCAAATGTTTTTAACCTCACCATCAGTGCCCACCCAAGGCCCTTGGCAGTTTAGATACAGTTTATATTCACTATTTCTACGGCCCCTTATCTTGAGAATTTTGCTATTTTAAAAAGTTTTTGACATTCAAAATCCCCCCCAGAGAGTTCCAGATAATGAATATCGATTGTAATTCATAATCAAAGCTTTTTATATATTAATAGATGCCTCTTCTTTGTAGGTAAAGAGAGAGAGTCAAGCTCAGACAGTGGATTTGAAGACAGTCCAAGTTCACCCACAAAACAGCACCCAACAACTGCAAAGATTGTAGTCACAAAAGAGAGACGAGAGAAGAGAATTCAAGAAAGGAGGAGCACCACAGGCACACCTAATCCACATGTAACAGATTCAAGGAGAGAAATGTCCAGAGAAGAGGAAGAGCGATATAGGTATGTCTGTTTGATATGACTAGCCCCATTGGTTATTCTTCAGATTAGAGACTAATTACAGGGTTGGGCAACATAGTAGTAGGTGTGCAATGCAAATACTTTATTTTTACTTAGATGCAGAGGAAAGTTTCTGTAATTTGGTCAATTTGTTGATTGACAGTACATGAGTACATCAGTCAAAGGGTAACTCGGCTTGTACTACTTTGCCAGGACCACAGTGTACATGGCATTTGGCTAATGCTTTTGTAATGTTCCCATTACGCAAATGTAGTATGTCTCATGAAGCTTTGTTATTTTTCCAGGCTATCAGAAAGCAAAGCTGCAAAGCCATGTGGCAAAGATTGCACAGAATGCAAGGCGCTATCACAGCCTCCTTCACCGAAAAGTTTGGCGTACCATGAACACGGGTACATGCCGCTTTACCCAGAAATGATCAAAAGGGAAGCAGGTGATCTGGAAGATGACAAGCATTACAGACCAGAAGACGAGAGGGATCACAAATTTCACAGATACGCCAGACTTCCACCACCACCTCTCATTTCACTACGACCACCCCCCTTGTGGCTACCCCCTCATTTTCCATCACCTCTATCCCTCATAAGACGACAGTCAGTCATAACGTCTGCATGCTGCCCCCAGCAGTATATTGGAGCTGATGGAGTCTCAATTTGTCCATGTGCAAATCCCAAATGTAACATCCAAGCCATCTCATTTGGAAGCCATGTGAAAAGCCCATCAGCGATGAAAAGGGAGGTATTCAGTGCTGTTCCGCCAGGCTTTGAACTTCCAACAGTGGAGGAACATTTTAGGAAAAGCTTAGGTGGTGACTATGAAGAGGCTCCACCAGTTGAGTCTCTGAACAGCGTTGATGATCATTTTGCAAAGGCTTTAGGGAACACGTGGTACAATTTAAAGTACAAAAAATCTATGGACTCCCCTTTCAGAACAAGAGAGAGGGTTTTATCGAGCTGCAACCTTTAGCTTATTTTTGAGAGTGTGAATTTTGTAAAGCTGTATATATATAGTTATTAGGTTGCTGTTGTTATTGGATACTTTATGTTGGGTAATGATATTTCAACTCCAGGCACAATTGCCCTGAAAGTTTAATTCCTAAGAAAGGAATCTGGGATGTTGCTTTTCCTCCAGTTTTATGGAGCATTTTTGTGACAATGTTTTTTTTATGTTTTGTAGTTAACTTAATCTTCCGACGCGCAAATGGGATGCCTCTAGTAACATGTCCAGTTTAAAGAGAATTTGAAATCAGTTATACTTGTTTGATGCAAGCATAGTCATGATGCAGCAGCTAGCAAATAGGAATATATATATACCGAACCGAAGCTAGCAAATGATGCATGATGCAGGAGCTAGCAAATAGGAATATATATACCGAAACAACTGTGACTAGAAAACGACACTGAAACTCCGTCCTTCTACTTACAAACTGTGCAATGTGATAAAACCTTGGTAACGTTAGATAGAAACAGTTTCAATTGAATGAGAGTTGATTGAGTTCTTTGATTTTCGGTTTGCGGTGAAATTNGCTGTATATATATAGTTATTAGGTTGCTGTTGTTATTGGATACTTTATGTTGGGTAATGATATTTCAACTCCAGGCACAATTGCCCTGAAAGTTTAATTCCTAAGAAAGGAATCTGGGATGTTGCTTTTCCTCCAGTTTTATGGAGCATTTTTGTGACAATGTTTTTTTTATGTTTTGTAGTTAACTTAATCTTCCGACGCGCAAATGGGATGCCTCTAGTAACATGTCCAGTTTAAAGAGAATTTGAAATCAGTTATACTTGTTTGATGCAAGCATAGTCATGATGCAGCAGCTAGCAAATAGGAATATATATATACCGAACCGAAGCTAGCAAATGATGCATGATGCAGGAGCTAGCAAATAGGAATATATATACCGAAACAACTGTGACTAGAAAACGACACTGAAACTCCGTCCTTCTACTTACAAACTGTGCAATGTGATAAAACCTTGGTAACGTTAGATAGAAACAGTTTCAATTGAATGAGAGTTGATTGAGTTCTTTGATTTTCGGTTTGCGGTGAAATTCAGCTAAGCCCCCTATTGTATTACAACTGTGACTCATTTCATGGTCTGATTTTCCTTTCACCAAGAAAAACTAAACATCGGCCTTAATAATCTCAAAAACAATAAGAGATTTGGAACTTGTGTCTATTTTTGTGAATTTTGAAGTTTGTGTTATTGATTTTCCTGACAACGTTATTGTGTGAGTAACGGTTACGCGATAAAGATATTGGTGAAACGTCACTGAGAAGGTTCATAGAGGAAAGTGCAAAGAAACTGTGTCGATAATTCGATATCGTGTCTAGGAACAATGGTAGCGGTACTAAAAGGTTTCCTTTTTATGATCGAATTCCTAAAATGGGCTATGCTATATGGGTGCTATAGTCCCCGTCTTCAGGTGGTGTTATGGGAATCAAACGTACATAGAAATTACTCCAGGATTACCTAAAGGCAGGTTTCTCTGAGTAAGATGCTAAATATCCAACATTCATACAATTTAAAATATATTTTTGATTTGTAGGGGTAGCTCTGGAAGCACCCGTTTTCGACAGTTCTTCACCCCGGGCCAGACCAGACTATTTCGAGCTATAGGCTATTTGACATTAAAATTGGTTCCGTTCTTAGATAATGGCGCTTACGTCCAGTACATTGACAACCAGACAACTACAGTCTGTCTCAAAATATATACCAGATGAGATGTGCAGTCTGGGGAAATTTCTCTTGCAAAAATTCGTTAAAGATTTTATTCGCGGACTCTCGCACCTGACATGTAGCAGATGACATATTTTGATACCCACTTTTAACTTTCATATTTTTTCTTGACATTTGGATAATTTTAGAGCAAATTAGTTTTTAGCAGCGACTTTTGAGTATTGTACATCTTTGTACATGTTTGTGAAAAACTTGTTGCTCAGTATTCAGTATTAAATAGCCAGACATTTCGACATCGCAGAGTTTTTATTATGTTATTAGTAAGAGTTTAAAACAAAGTTGATTCATTAATGTTATTTAATGTTATACTATCGATTTTTACGATGGTTGGTTAATGTTTAAATGTTTAGTAGAGTGGGATGAATATAGTTATCGTAGCTGGAAGATAATTTCTTAATTTACGATCTCATTTCTTGTTTCCGACTGCATATTGGGCTATTTTAACAGACGCGAGTCAAGAAGACGCCCGGATCTCATTTCTTGTTTCCGACTGCATGCATATTTGGCTATTTTAACAGACGCGAGTCAACAAGACGCCCACAGCGCGATAAAGCGGGATTTTTCTACCATGATCCTTTGCGTCCCAATGATGAATCGGCCAATCAAATAAATCGCAAGAGAATCACAACAAATGTCTATATTGTACACGCAGGTTTCTCTGTCTCTGTTGGGCTAGGCACATAGATTAACAAGAATAGCTCCTTCGTAGAGAAGACGAAACAGAGAAACAACAATGCCTGCAATTAACGCGTTTAGTGGGTCACGTGATTATATTTCGACATATTTTCCCGCTCCTTTTTGCTGCGTTCGTAATAGGCCTAGCCATCTACGTAGCAAAAAACTGTCCATGATTGCCTTATCTGCCTTAAAGACACTTTGGATGCAGCTCAGTTGGATGGCAGAGGATTTGAATAAAGCTTATATGATGGATGTTGGTTTTTCTTGTATCGGTTGCGTCTTGTTCACTGCCATCTTCATCACCGCTTCCGTCACAGCTTTGCTTTGCTACGGTGTCCTGTACCTGATTGAACGGAATTTCCTCGCAACATGTAAATTCACATTTTGCACCTGACCCATCCGTGTGTAGACTTGCCCCAAGTCTACTTCAAAGTCTGTCTGACCGATCCCTTTCCCATCGTTCCTGGATCTGCCATTCCAATATTCCGTAGCGAAAGGGATCGGTCAGACGGACTTCATCATCATCATCATCATCAATTATCTATTTAACGTAGGCTGAATAAATGGTAGCTGAACTAAAGCTAATTAAGGCCTACTAAACTAAAATTAAAGAAAAATGTATGAAATAGACTTGGGGCAAGTCTAATCCGTGTGCGGCTTTATGACGATGAAATTACGAATCGAAACTATCTTCAAAGTCGCGTGCTTGATTTGAAATTGTCAACCTGAAGTTCCTTCTTGTGAAGGACAGTCTCTTTAGCCAAAAAGGCCGTTTTCGAGGCGGGGAGCGACGTCCGTGTGAAACAAGGAAACCAAATCTGGGTAGCAAATCTGCTAACGTTACCAAAATTGGTACTCAAAGCATGGGGGACACTATGAATCTTCTTAAAGGTACTATTCATGTTATTACCCGATGCTTGACTGACGGCGGCATTATCACTTGTGGCTACATCAGTCACACGTGGCGAATAATATGGATTGCGCCTTCGCAGAAAAGAACGGCACAGAGAGAAATAACAAGTGTAGATATCTTTCATAACTTCAATAGGATTTTGTTACCCTACTGTAATGCAGGCAAGCTTTATAGGTAGCCCCCCCCCAAATTATTGAAAGAACAGTTCACTAAAAAACGTCATAGATCGAAGCGTTTGAATTCTCTTTCTTTCATATAGGGTCCTACCCTAATAGGGTCCTATCTCTGTTTCGTTGTTTGTTTTCCTTTAGCTATTTCCGCTGCATTTTTTAAGTCGCTGTTATTGTAGGGTGCGTGCACATGTAACTGCATTGTACTCTTCTTCGTATTATTTTATAATGTCCAGCTTTTATGGTGCCAGGCTTACTGGCTCTTACTGCGCCATTTTGATTCAAATCCTTTGAGCATTGTCTGGTAACGACTGCCATAAACTCTTTTTATCCCTTTTAATTTTGCAGCAACTAATTCCCTTCCTTTCTTTGTCTATCTTAAAGTGATATTAGTAATCCTATGAAGCCATTTCAAATAATATCTTACTTAGGCCTCGCGTAACCAGATGGTTTCATGTGGATATCCAAAGTGGTTTAGACATTACCAATTTGGCCATGAGCGATAGGACACTTTATGAGTGAACAGTGCATACGAAGTTGTGTCTGAGTCGTGCATACAAAGTTGTGTCCGAGTTGTCTACTCCTGCGGAGGAGCTATTCTTGCTACCACCACGTGCCTGAATGACTTGACCTCAGGTGATTATCCCACTCAAACGAACGAAATTTGAAACAATTCTGGAATCTTCCGTATATTATTTCATTTCATATTAGAAAGTTTTTTCTCTGAAAGAGCGGTTGTGAGCGGCATTATTGCTGATTACATAAATCAGTCACGTGACGATCAAAGCCACAGCTCATTGGCAGGAGAGGATAACACAGAGAGAAACAAAAATTACGTACCATTAAATCATGCGTTTTACTGTTGTTCCTGAAATTATGCGCAAACATTAAAGTGAATAACGACGAGATCTCATAGGTTTTAAGAAAACCTAATGTATTTGGTAATCCGATGCGTGACCAAAGAAAACAAATCCAGAAGAAACAATGGCATGTTTGGACCTCGTTGTTGTCTAGGAACCTCGTTTCAATCACACCAAAAGGGTGGTCACGTCAAGCAAATAAATCATCGTGAAATATTATGAGTCATCAGTCCCAGAAGGGTTGCAACTCAGTCTAGTTTTTATGAGCAATCCCATGCTTTTACCTATAAATTATGAAATTGACAAGACGGTAATTTTAAGTTGATCCTGGCTGGCCAAAAAATTTGCCATACAAACAATATTTATTGATTTCTATACGCAATTGTCAAATAAACAAGACCTGTTGCACATATGTCCCCAATTTCCAAAAGTCAGAACTGATGATGAAAAGTGGACTACCATCTGTTGGCAACCTTCTTATATGTTATTGCTTGGGCCTAGAGTAGAGATTGCTTGGGTCGAGCTGAATGCAGCAAAAATGTCCACCTCTTGAAGTACAGAAACCTCAGACCGTTATAGGAAAAATAATCAGGCTCTTCCCAAAAATGAAACTCTCTTGAAAAGATGTCATCGTAGATAACCGCCTGACCTTTTGCTAAATCCATGGACCGCCACAGCTTTGCGGCTTCCTTCAGGCTAACGTTATTTGTAGGAAACTCAGATGCGAAAAAGATAAGTTGGGTTGTTATGTCAACAATCCACCTCCTCAGCAGGGGCAGCAAAGCAAGGGTGGGAGGACTTCTCAGTTCAACATCTCAGCTGTCTTTTCTCTTTAAATAAAGATCGGAGTGAATATTAAGAAAACCTGTAGCAAGGGCGGGCATGTCACACTGGGGAGAATGTCTTACCTCTGTCCGAAAGCCGGTACTTTGTTAAAAAAACTTGCATCACCTCTGTCCCAAAAACTGGTCTTTTTTATGATAAATTTCTCCTTTGTCATTTTCTTCAATTTCGCAGAAAAGTTTGAATTAAGTAATCAGTGACGATGTTTGTCCCAAAAACCGGTTGTTTTAGGCAAAAAGCCTAACCAGACATCCGAAAGCAGGTTGTAGTTATATCTGTTAAAGCAGAAGTGTCCCAAAACTGGTAGTCTTGGTGGAAATGCTGGTCCTTTTGGCCGAAATTTGCCGGACAAAGGTAGGACCGCCTTACATAAATTTGATTTTCTGGTCTTTTTTGTGTTACTTTGCTGGACAAAGGTAGAACCAGTGAAGGCTAAATTTTCGAATTTTGGTCAGGTACGACAGCAGTGGAATGCATTGTTGTGGAACAGAAGATCAGATTTTTCTAATTTCACCTTTGTCCCAAAACTGGTTGTTTTGGGCAGCAACATCGTACTCTGTGATAAAACAAACCGGTCTTTTTTCACAATACCTTTGGACAAACATGGGGTCAAAATTTTTACAGTACTTGCCCGCCCCTGCCTGTAGCAATCAAGGGCAGAGGAATTCTTCTACAGTAGAGGTATATAGGACGTGTCACCCTCAAGAGTATACTTTACTTTGCAAGTTTGGTTAGCCAAGTTTATTGTTTCTCTGAATTTTGGCGTTTTAGATTAAGCGAAGGTATAGGCTTTGCCAGGCCTAAGCAAGGGTACCTTTTTGTGAAAAAGTTGGTCCAGCCAACAGCGTCCTTTTGGAAGTGTAGGCGGCAACAATTATTTTTAAAAGTTTACAAAACATTAGATGAACCTAAAGCTTACACAGTGAAGCACTTTTATCTATCAGAGGTGCTCAATGACATCATTTTACGCAAATCCTGTTCATTCTACTATAGGTAATATTGAAAAATCTGCTACAGCCCCAACTATATTTTAACACTTTAGAAGGTCAAAATTAGACATTTACCTCCAACTATTTGCCACAGATTAAAGACGTCTCTGAATCATGAACTCAGAACGAAAAGATTTTAGAAGGGCCTAAATAGTGAGCTGAAGTACAGTTAATAAACAATAGCGGGTTTCAAAGGAGGTCACTTCAAAATATGATAGTTGTTGCAGCATATCAGTTCAAGCTAGGAGGGAAATTACAACGATTTTTGATAACGCTATTGATGGCAGCAGGGAAGACCGCGCTTACTTGCAAGAACCAAGATTTTCAAAATAAAAAGCCAGGCCCTTCCAACATTTTATCAAAAAGTTGTTTACAAGCAATGCAACGTAGTTTAATCACATGGGATGAACTGAGATGGCAAGGTGCTTATCTGGAAAACAACGTTTGCAACGAGAGATTATCTGTGTTAGCTTGCATATCATTTGTAAGTCAACGTAAGAACAAGGCCTAAGCATGGATATCCCGAACAAAAGGAAGATTAAAGGTTATAAAGCGAAGGAATAACGATGAATAACTGTTCAAAGCTGCCGAGGAAACATATAAGATACGTAAAATCTTCTAAAAAGAAGCGGATGGGCTTTATCTTAGCAATACAAGAATCCTAGATCAGTCGCTAACACGATGAATCACCTTTCATTGGGACACAGATATTTTGACGTAAGCAAGAACAACCTTTACTCTAAGGGCATGGATCAACATTTGAACTGACAGCAAGTCTTAGTATAGTATAGTATAGTATAGTATGGTATGGTATGGTATAGTATGGTATGGTATGGTATGGTATGGTATGGTATGGTATGGTATGGTATGGTATGGTATGGTATGGTATGGTATGGTATGGTATGGTATGGTATGGTATGGT
>REGM01000033.1:340201-412715 GCA_004194415.1 Aurelia aurita
GTATCATCTATCTTGGAATTATTACGAAACAAGCAATCGTATAAACCCAAGGGAACTAATGTCCACGGATAAGATCTTTAAAAATGATCACGCACTCGTTCTTGGATCATTGTTTTTGTAAGTGCATTTTGATTGAAGAAAACTATTCCTTGGTGACTGCATGCATTGACATGCTTGTCAATTCTCAGCTTTCAATTTTATATTCAAATGTGTGCCAGAGCATGGGTCCTTGTTCACAACTACTATGCTATGTCTATGATCGAGGAGATTCCCCTAAACAGCGCGTTTGCAGTATAGGCCAAAACCTAAAAGCTCTGGTTTGGAGGTTGAGGCAAATTTGAACTTTCAAGATTAATATTTCAACTCTCAATGGTCCAATGCCAACAAACAATGTATTTATCTTCAAGTTAACTATCGAACATTACTTAAAAAATTAGTAGGAATTGATTCGACCTAAACTCTTGTTGCTAGCCCGGATAAAATCTGTTGCGTTTTTTCTGGGACACCCGGTATCTTACCTCTAAAATGTATCTATCGAGTGAAGAAACATCCGATAAATAAGTTGCGTCTTTGTGAATGATGATTACTTCTGGCAAAGGATACTGCAGAAATGAATGAGGAATTAGAAAGATAATGATTTCAAGATATCAATGCTAAAGGACTGAAGAATCCTCTTTATGTTGGTGTTACCGTATATATATTGTTTGCGCTGAATGTTCCCGGTGACAAAAAATAAACCAAGGAACTATATTGCATAAAATGGTGCACTTGGCAGAAAAAACGATTCAAACTCTGTTTCGTAGCTAAACGACTAGCCTTCACAGAAAGTGCTTTGCTCTTTTGCTCGATTAGCATATCGCCGAGATAAAGGATTTAATGTCACAGGGAAGATGAAATACTCATAAACGTTTTACTTTGATTGGCAGCGTGCGTCGATCTCGTGCGACTCTTCCTAATTCAATAATTGTTTGCATTCTGGATACAGCACGTTCTACATCTTCGTGGATAAACTCTGTCCTATGAACGAAAATATGAGATATTAAGGTCGGCTCCGCATGGTCATTTTCTACCAATATTCATTACAGATTAACTCTTTATAAGCTGCAACATGAAGATCTATTTATGGCCCTTACCAAGCAAATCTACAGGCGGGAAAAAGATGACATATGACTATGGAAAAGGCACCATTTGGCACAAACTGCATCAATTTTCTCATAAACTGGATACCACAACTGGAATATTTTTCGTCAAAAATGAATACTTGTCGTTAGATTTGCATTTAACTTGGAATGATCTCTGCCTTATGATACCATTCTTCTTTCAAATAAACATAAATAAAAATAAATAAATAGTCTACAAGCATAGCTGGAGCGGATATAAACTGTATATTTCAATTCAATTCAATTAAACTTTGTTCATAGAATACAGGGCTAAATGCTATTACAGGTATATATAAAAGATCTGCATCCTATACGACCAAAGTAAATCATAGCTTATCTAGCTTTGGCCGTTAAATTAAAGCATTGTCGAAATAGAGGTATATAGGTGAGGAATCAATTGTTCATACAGTGATAATTCTGATGTGGGGCTTTTAAGATTGTTGGTATTTCGCTATTTTTAACGCTTTATAGCTTGTAGTAAACTGTTTAATTTTTGTTATGTTTTTTATCGATTTGGGCAGATTGTTCCATAATCGTGCACCCTTGTTTCTAAACGTTCCATCCTGCCAGATTTTACGCAATTTATATATTATATATTTATAGTGTCAACCGGTCAAACTGGGACTTTAAAAATTACAAAAAAGACGAAGATTGTCTTTCATCTATTTCCTAGATATGAGGATAGTGTTAAGAAATGGCAGTATCTACTGGGTAATTTTGTCTGATATTTGTCAGAATGTTTCAGATTTCTTTCCCTGCTTTAAAAACATACGACAGTCTAAATGCTTCTAACAAAGAAAGACAAGTTTTATTCTGAGGATGAACAATGAGCCATACACGTCGATAAAGATACAGAAATGCTTTAATTATATACCTTGCGGTTGGCAGCATCAAATAATGTACACTTGCATCGTCCACACTGTTACTTTTATCTTCAACGATGAAATGTTTCAGGTTTTGGTACATGTGTTCCGTCAAGAAAGGCGTAAATGGGGCCATCACTTTCACCATTGTTAGCACTACTGCGAAAAGGGTGTGCAATGCGATGTCCCCATCTTTCGGGCCGAATTCGCTCTGAGAAGAAAAAGATTCAATGAATTTTAACACATCATTAAAGACCCTCTGCTAACCATGAGGCTTTGCGTGCTGCGCATGAGAAAACAGCACAACACCGGCCTAGCATCAGAGACTTTCAGATAATCTGAAAGTCCATTTGCAGTGCATTCTGGGACAGCAAAGGCGTGCAAAGGCACATGGTTAGCAGAGGGTCTTTAACATACCGTTGTGCGTCCAAAAGAACTTCACAGTTGTGACAGCCAACTACAACGAACCTGTTTACCTATTCAATTCAATTCAATTTTATTTGTAAAATACGAGTTACTACAAAGATAGAAAACCTGTTAAAATACTTGTATTCTATGCAACCCAAGAAAAGCAGAGCTGATCTAGCTTGGGCCTCTATAATAAAGTTATAAAATGACTAGAATATAATGCTACTATAATGCCAAAAACAACTACAATCAATAAACTGCAAGATTGGTAAGCAACAAATAAATAAGATATTTACAACTCGACTGTAAAGATCTCAATTCGACTGGGTTCTTAAACAATAATACAATGGATTGGTTCTTATAAAATGGTAGTCTAATTGGACAATTTCAGCCAGCAGGTTCTTAATCCACTAGGTTCTTATACGCGGGGTTTTACTGTATTTGGTATTAAGAAGAATTGGGATATAAAATTAGTTCTCGTAACGCCTGTAACAAAAACGTTGCCATATCTTGTTGTAACACTTTCGTCAATTTGCAGGTAAAGACGAACTAAATTCTACAATAAAATTGAAAATCCATTGAATTGGAAGAAAAATACCTTTAGCCTCTTTCGGTTGGATCTGACATACCAATTCGTCAGGTTCTCGATGAATTTCACCAAACGAGGTACAACAGTGTACAATCGATAAGCTGAAACGAAATATCACGTCAAAACTACATTCAGCGAAAAAAGGTGGCTTTGAGGAGTATTTGTCGACCCATCGAAACTAAACTGCTATTGGTTTTTTCAAAATGGTTTTGGTTTCTTCCAGTCTGATATCTGACTTTGGCAGATGCATATGTGATTTGACAACGAAAAATGTTAGAGAATAAGTCAAGCAACGTATTGTCTGTGTACAGTAAAAGACGCCAGAATTTTTTTGCCAGTACAAATTAAACGCATAAAGTATCATTTTATTTTTAAAAAAATCTCCCATAAAGATACAAACTTAAATCTAAAAATAAGACTGAGTGGTAAATAGAGAGCGTCAACAAATAGACCATTTTGACATTTAGAAAAGGGTCTGGGGAGAGCAATATTTTTCTGGCAAAGGGTCTGGCAGACACAAAGAAATAGAAATAGCTCCGTGGCAGCCATTTACCAGAAAAATATTGCTCTCCCCAGACCCTTTTTCTAAATGTCAAAATGGTCTATTCTGTTTATAAAACAAGCCCATTAAAGCGATAGAAGGAGCGTGCATTATAGCATTCTTATCGAGACACTGGAAACTATTTGTGCATGTTCCACGCTCACATCCAGAAACACCAGCACAGAAAGCAATGAATTATTATTTTGAGAAATCAAATTCAAAGAAATTTCGTGGGAAACCAATTATTACACTGCCAGTTTCATTACACAATGACATAATCATGCTAACAAAATATAAAAAATTCAAAAGTAAATATGGCGTAACGCAGCTTATCGATCAACGATCTTGAAAGTTTAAGACTGCTGTTGCAAGAAAGATAAACTTGGCAAATACTTGTAAACGACATTTACGTTGCTGCTAAAGCAGAAAAGAACTTATAGTTCTTCAATGCGAAGACAGCTATTATTATCGAGACACTTCCCGAGCCTCTCGGCAGGAGACAGATCTCTGGTCATTAGTTGCTGTTCTGAGACGAATAATGATCGTTATTGTTATGAAGTACCGTCTTACTGTCTTACTGTTTCCAAGCCGCCTACAGTTTTTAGCGGTTACGTTTTGAGAAGATATCAAAGATCACAATTGAAAAACTTTAGTCTAACATGACTTTGACTTGGGGCTAAAAGCGAGTAATGCTGTGAAAGCAAAGCAGGGAACAAAACACTTTCCTACCGTCCATTTCCTGTTTGACAAAAAGCAGCAGACTCTGTGTGAATGACAAAATCCACCTGTCCATGTAATTGCTTGATTCTTGTAATTTCTTTTCTTCAAACACAAATTCTATTCCATGATCCTAGCAATAACAAAATGGGAGTGGCAATGAAGTTTGACAAACAGCATAGGGCTCAAATCTTTAAAAAGGTGGGTGTAAAATTCGATTACAATTTTCTTTGAATTAAATGTCTTGAAAGGAACTTAGGGTACTTTACTGTAAATCTGCTGTGGAAATTTTTTGATATCGTGATTAATTTCAAAATGGCGGCATTTATCATCTTTGGCGCTGTGACGTCATCAAATGTCTAAATCCTAAACCAGAAGAGTGACAGATTTATGCTTGCCACCATATTGTAGAGCCTCACCTCATAAACTATAGTTTTCTTGAACATTATATCATTTTTCCTCTATTGATTTAGGATTTACGATGATTTTAATTTTTTCAAAATTTTCCATGAATTCTTCCAACAAAAATAAAAACAGCGCCATTTTGAAAATAATCAAGATAAAAACAAATTTCCACGACAGATTTACAGCAAAGTACCTTGAGGTCCTTTCAAGCTATTCAATTCAAAGAAAAATGCAATAGAATTTTACATCCACATTTTTTAAGATTTGAAAGATTTGAGCCCTATGCTCTGACGAACCAAATCAGTGCCATTCTCAACAACAGTTTATCAAAAGCCGTACCAAAGCACAATTTGCTTTTTAGTTTAGCTTTCAAATTTTAACCGAATAACTGGGGGTTTTTGGGGGCTCTAATGGCTATTCTGTTGAAAGCATCAAACCACTTCTTTACTGTTTCGAAATCGTGCAGATACAGTATGAACTATAGCAATGGGATAATGATCAAGTCAAGCTCTTGAAGATGCAATTTAACGAAGCAAAAAAGAGTATCACAGTGAGGAAAGAAAACACCGAGGCTTACTTTCTTGAGGAGTTCGATGTTCTGTATCAAGAATCTATATGCATTAAACCAAGGTAAGAACACATCTTTGATGACATCTCTGACACCTGATTCTTGAAACCGCAAGGAATCTGCTCTTACAACTGGCGAATTGATCAAATACAACCTAAGATGGATTAAAATTAGTATAAAATTTCGAATAATCTAAGGCCTTGCTGTTTGAAAGGATCACGCTTATACTAGTGCCAGGGTGATGTTGGGTAGTCGAGTCTATGAAAGTGTGCATTTATGTGCAAAACAGTAACGAAACGAGATCAAAATTAACTATTGATCAGTAATACTGCATTCACAGTGCGCTCAATTCATCCCGACAGCGCGAATTATCCCTAGCTAACGACCAACATTTAGGGTCATCTCTTTCCCAAGCAAATGTGATAACAAGGGGAAATAACAACCTTACTCTCTAGTCCGGAATATACGCCCCGCCCCCGCTTATTAATTTTTTGAAAAGTCCACCCAAGATATCCTCATTCCAGACCCCTTGTTTATTAATTTCGAGTTTCTTGAAATTTGAACAAGTAAAATCATCTTTCCCGAACGTGATTCGAACTGTGTTTCTTATATTAATAAATTTTCTGTGATTCTTAACTTTAACTGTGATGTTCTTTGCAGTCTTATACCTCATTCACACTGAGGCAGTTAAACCAGCCTAGCCCAGGTTAGCTTTCAACCAATCAAATGCATTCGATTTGTTGGATCGACCAATTATAACGCAGCATTCAATAACCTGGTTTATTTTAAGCTGGTTTAACTTGCCAGTGTGAATGGGGTATAAAAACTCGTGTGTTCTATTTGCAGACCCCTTTTTTATTAAGATTCAGGAAATTGTCCACTCACCCCGCTTATTGTCCACCACCACCTGTTTATTAGGCTGTGGCAAAATTTCCACCCACCCCGTTCCAGCCCCCCTGTCTATTTCGCACCCGAGAGTAGGATAGATGCAAGGAAACCCTAGATACAAGGAATTTATAGGCAAATCTGACATGCTTTTTTTTATCCAATCTACATAATTCTAAAGCGAATTTGTGAGATACAAATAGAACAGGCATCTGGGCACATGAAGATTTTATGGAATACTGAAGTCAAGGTGCACGAGCTTTAAATGTTCTTAACGCTTAACGTGAGATTTGACAACTTCCTAAATTTACAATTACAGTCTTAAAAATGACATTACATGACAAAAATGATCCAGTGTCTCAAAGATGGCAAGCAGAAAGTGCACAACTGGAATGGTTTTATTTGTTGGAATATTTTGGAGCCTGCACACCCTTAATCTAAAGGTCTCACGACTCTCCTGCATTCAAGAATTTAATGTCAGAATTTTAGAATTTCCAGCATTGCCTGCAAGACATGAGGCATTTTGATTTGCCTTACCTGAGGGCATCTGAGCCATATTTGTTTACAACTTCTAATGGATCCGGATAATTCTTCTTTCTCTTGCTCATTTTTGTACCATCACTGAAAAATGAAATGATAAAGAAATCATCCATATAAAGTGAACAAAAATCGCTGATCCTTGGATGGAGGTTTTGCAATGGTCAGGTGAAAGCTAAAAACTACTCGTATACTCATCGCTTGCTTTTATTCACAAGAAATTCTTCCTATTGTTATTCACATAAAATTTGAGTAATCAATTAATCAATGTAAGCTATGGTCGTTGTTGATGTAAGCGACACTTTCTAGCAAATGGTCATTGTTGTTAGGGACCGTACGAATTGATCGGTTAACTTTCGGCACAGTGAAATCTCTTAAATAGCCGCAGGTTGTGGAAAAATAGCCGATAAAACCGCTTAAATACCGGCTCTTGGATGATAGAATATTCTGCTGACTATATGCCGAAAATATGAAGTGCTGAATGTTTCGATTAAATATCCAGAAAATTGGATCTTTTTTAGCCGATATTCGGCTGTTCCTCGCTGAACAGCCGAATTCGCTTGCCAAATAACTGATTTCCAAAATTACAATATCCGAATACTTTAGAGATTGTAGATCAAATTCGCTTTTGGTAGAATTCGGTTAAAACAACCCATTAATTCGGACGATCCCTTGGCATTACCTGATGATAGCTCCATTCGTGCCAGTCTGGGGGCAACACTGCTCATGAAAATGAAGAAGACCCCAGAAAAGCAAGAATACTTGTAACTTGGAATACAATACAAACTTACGAGGCGAGCACAAGACCATTGACAATGAGATTTTTGTATGGTGGCTTGTCGAATAAAGCAGTTGATAAAACCAGCAATGTGTAGAACCTGGAAGATAAAACATGGCAATCAATAAGGGAGCCGCTGTTTACTTACATACGAAATGAATGGGCAAGATTTCGTTTGCTGCACTAAACTGGAGTGGAAATATTCTCTAAAAGTTTCCTAGCTTAGGATCAAATGCTTAATAAGTCAGCTTGAGAAATTAGCATCAAGCGAAGAAAAATCTTATCCTATCCTGTCGAAAGTTCCATTTATTTTTTGGCTCTAGTTAATTTTGCTCTGTGACAATAAAATGAGGCTAACTATGGCAGTCGTAACTTATCGAGATTGCATGGAAAACCACCATACAAAATAATATTTTCAGGGGGAAGGGGGAACTTTTATAACGTTCAGGGGGAACTTAAATCACATACGTGTCACAAAATGGGATAAGTGTTTGATGAACTTTATTGCAAGTATTATAGGTCGTACGCCTGTTTATTTTTCTCGAATTTGGAGAGGGGTTATTGCAAGCTCCACCAAAAAATTACAATAAACGGAAGAGAATGACGTAAAGGACATACCATCCTCTTGTTTGATCAATTCCTTCGGCAATGAAATCAGCTGGGAATGACTCCTCGAATGTTTCTTTGTTCTCGAAAGGATAATGTGACTGCGCATAGGGCATACTGTGAAAGAAATAAGACAATTTATGCAGGGTGATAAAAAATTGCACTGTTTTAAAATTACCTTCAAATATTGTGTATGTGCGGTTGTGTTTATGGGCAACTTAATCTCAGAGTTTACTAATATTTTATTCTTACAGGAACAGATTGAACAATACCTTGAAAACATTTCCTTAAGCAAAGGTACACCACACATTATTGCATATTCAAGTTTCTGTTTGATTTTGTCACTTGCGGGTAGAAGAATCAAGTTACTTTCAAACGGCTGTCGAAGCGGCAAAAGAGCCTGGCACACCTACTGTGGTACATAGTTCAAAGCAGTGATAAACAAACGCGCATCGTACCTTCCACTTTCAAACCAGCAATCGAAGACTTCTGAAACCCTGCGGAGGACTCCATTACCATTCTTTGAAGGAATTGTGATGCCATCAACACTGTAAAATATTTAAAAAAAGAATCATAAAATAGGCTGATATAAATATCAAACTTTTCCGTAGATATGTTTATATATATATTTTATATGCTTCCGTATTGTGGAAAGCTGACCCTTTCGTCCTGTCAGGTTAATTTACTGCTACACTGTACATATTTTCGTCCGCACTTTAGAAGAGTGCAGTTGGCTTGCTGGCGAAGGTGAGATCTATTTAGGCAGAGGATAGAGAATCATAGACCCGTAGATTAAACGGGAAACACAAAAACATGCTTATCAAGCATACTGATTTACCATTGATCGCCAGTTTGATTGAGTCACAGGTTGAGAGCTTGGCTGTGATTAATTGAATAATTAATTGATGGAGTGAAGGACAGGATCGAGTGAGTGATTTAAAAAAAGAAAAGAAAAAGACAAAGGATTACCTTTCTCGATGAAGATCATCAATTTTGACACCAGAAAGCTCTTCAAGTTCTTTAATTGAACCAATACACACAACCTACCGAAAATCCAAAATTTCGCTACAATATTTTCTAGATTCCTCACTATTATACTGACAAAGTCAAAACATAATATACACAAAATCTAACTGGTTGTGATATCATTTTATTCCTATCTCTAAATATATCCCCTTCGGCTTGCCTGGGTTACAGGGTGTTTTGTTCAAGTTTTCAGCACATTTGAGGAGGAATCTATTTACAGTGACAGATAAACGAATTTGCAGCACAAAAGAATATTTAACTATTTTGTTTCGTCCATTTCTCAACACTTCGATTTTTGATATAAAATGTTCAATTCACAGATTTTGGCAACGTTGGTTTATGGAGTTAAAAACTTGGGCAAAATAACATTCGAAGAGAAGGCTTGCAAAGTCAAGTATATTAAAGGGCATATCGCAAAAGCTCTATTACGCCCGCCAGAGAGCTTATCTAATGTCATGGGAGCTGGATTGCGGCAATATCAGAGAGCGAGTCTTCCTTAAAATCAAAGCTATGCTTTATAGAATTGTATGGTTTTTAATCAATGTGTCCCAGTGTCAACAAATAAATTCTATTTCGGCACTTTTTCTCTTCCCTGGAACTCTTTTAAGTCATAAAATATTGTTTCCTACCTCTTTGAAGTCGTCGCTAACCCATAATGGGATTGGCGTTCCCCAATATCTGTTTCTTGATATGTTCCAATCTCGTGCATTTTCCAACCAATTGTGGAACCTCTTTTCCTTCACAAATTCTGGAACCCTGTGAAACAAAACATAGTTCAAGTCTTTAAGAAAGATAAGTGTAAATGGCTCTTGCATCTTAAGTTATTGTTATTGCATCATAGAACTACAGCAAAGTAGCTGAAGTTCCCTTGAAACTATTCAACCCAAAGGAAGATGAAATAACCATTTATCATTATCTTTTCTAAATATGTGATGCATAATGCAGGAACAGAAAAAGAATCTCGTTTTGGTGAACAACCTCTAAATGGTTCTTTCTCCTTTCTTTTGGATTAAATGGCGTGAAAGGAAATTTATGTGCTTTACTGTAATATTGGATGTTTGAGTTTGATATCTTGGTTATTTTTGTATCTTTTGATATCATCATTGATTATCAACTCCAAAGCCAAATATAAAAGATCTGACGATGTTTAAAAGTCTACTATACCTTCATTTCGTTTGTTTCACAGTTTTGAGGAAAACAAATCATTTTCAGCTGAATCCCTAAATTTCTGGTGTTTCAGGCCTTGGAACAGCAAAAACAGTGTTCAGGTCAAAGTAGTCTTTCATCACATTTTGTAGGAACACTACAGTTGGAATTTAACAGTTTTACAAACGAAAAGAAGATGCCGAAAACAAAATCTTTGAAATAAGTCGATTAAATTAGTTTCTACAATCATTAAAAAGGTGCAATATTATTTTAACTCAGCGAATGCATCTTCCTCACTATTAAAGAACAAATATTTGTTGACCTTACCAATAGCATTTCTTGTTATTTGCAAGCAATTTTTGTACAAGTCCTTCAACTGCTACAAACCAACCAGGAACGGCTTTGTAAATAAGTGGAGTATCAGACCTCCAGCAAAATGGATAACTATGTTTGATGTTGCTTTGATGAACAAGGTTTCCATTTTGTTTTAACATTTTCACAATGTGCTTATCAGCATCCTGGGATCAAGCAGAAGGAAAGAAATTTAAAAGTTATGGAACTTAATTTCTAATTTTTAGCCAATTCTAAATCGCAAAATTATTTCAAATCTCATAAACTATTTATTATCTTCAATTTCACACAAGACACTTGTATTTGCATACATTAACTGTTGGAACTTCTGGTCGATATATTTTCCTGTTTCTATGTTCATTGGTTCTCCAATCTTTTTAGTAATGCCTTTTAGTAATGCATTCTTGTTCATCATTTCAGTAATAGCGCTTTAAGGGACAACAAATAATTGCATTTATGAATAATGACAATAGAACTAAAGAAAGATAAGCAGTCTTTCAGTATTTACCTTTACGTATTGGTTTTTGAAGTCCGTGACCGGATCAGTGAATATTCCACTTGCATCAACAGGACACGGTAACTCTCCTCCTTTCTCTACAATACCATTTGCCATGCAAATTCTGAAATCGTCCTAAAAGGAAAAGACCTAAGTTAAGATAGTTTGAAGATAGATGACGAATGGAAAATAATTAAACATAATGAATTTTTTTCACCAGACATCGCATTGAGTATGAGACACCTTGATAGCAACCGAAAAATATAACGCAAAATCTTTACCAAGTCGTATCTTGAAATGAGCCAATCATAAATGAGTTATGCTAAATCAAAATTGTGTTTTGAATAACTGCAACATCAGAGCAAAATTGAGTTAGACGATAATATCGAGAAATGCCTGGCGTTCAAAAATAAATGCAAAAGAATAGTTTTGATTTAGTCTAGAAAATAATTTATTACATAAACCAACCTGAAATGCAATACATTATAATTTTGGATAATTAATATGCATTTCGATACATTACTTTCAATCTTTGGAGTTCGTAGAAAATGAAAAAAATACCTCTCCAAATGCAGGTGCAGAATGGACAACACCAGTACCGCTGTCATCTTTTACGTAATCATCCACAAAAATCTGGAAAGCGCCTCTCTTTTTCATCTGAAAACACACAAGAAAACAACGTAAAATATTTTATATCAAATAAAGATCTTCAGAGTCTTTTGCATTCAAAATTAGTACATAGTATCAGCCTGTTATAGAGACAATTACGAAATAAACTTGATAACATAAAATACTAAATACCAGATAAACTTATCAAGCCACGTAGGATTTCACTACCTTAACTCCAGCGGGCACGAATTTTTCTATTGCCTTGTTTTTCAGCCAAAATAACTACAAGGGGAACCACAACCCTTGCACATCTGGTTGGGAGTATAGTGAAATATGGTTTGAAATTGCAGAGATAACCCAGACTCATTACAATCGTAGTTTCGCTACTTGCCCAACTGACGTACCACTACAACTACTTCCACAACTGAGACACACTCACCGAAGCAACAATAACAACATAAACTCAATTCAATGACCGTAGGTGAAGGGACTTTTATAGTGAGTCTGGAGATAACCTATGCAATATCTAAAATCAATTGATCTGATTTATGTGGCAGATAACTTCGAATCAAAACATTACAATACTCACATCAATGAAATAATTGAATGGTGGTGTGTAACGTTTTCCCTTCAAACTTGAACCTTTGAATCTAAGATGAAGGATTGAAAATCAACATTTGCAAGAACCTTTTACATCTTTCGCTGTATTTACAAAAAAATTCCCAAAAGCTTTTTATGGTATAAAACTTGAAAATTGCTTTAAAAAGGGAAACAATAAAGAATACTTGAAAATAATTTTCATCTGACACTCATCGGAGTTTGAAACGGCAGAAAGCAACCGAAATATGAAACAACATGAAAAACAACAAAGAGGTTTGCTCGCAACTGTATTTGGCGTTATCACAACCCTGACCTGATATCCAATGTTAGACAGATTCTAGTACAGTATTCATTAGTTCTTAATCGTAATCGTGTGTAGGTGTGTCGTATTTATGTGTAATTGTATGTACTTTAACGTTTTTCATGTAATGTCGATGGGTAGTCATAGTCTTTTGCTCTCCATAGTATCGTCCTTGTAGTATCGTAAAGTAGTTTGTAGGTAGAGTAATCCTTAAATTATTTCGTAAATTTTTAATGGAAGATAAAAAAGAAAAAAAAGATAAAACGAGAGTTTCACACCCAGTTATGTTTTCTGACGGTGATTGGTCTATTTGAAAATAACTGCTTGGTATAAAATCTCATTTCATCTTTCAGTTATAGCCTTCCATTCTCATACGACTGCGATACAAAAGGCTTTTAGAATGTCCTATCATATTTTTGTTTCAAAGCAATTTCATATTTCAATGAAAGCAAATTTATCCCGTTTGATGTATAGCGAGTACAAACATATTATGTCCTAGCCTGTCAGGATCACTGTAACAAAATTTTAATACTTTTTCATCAGAATGGTAGAAATACCGCACCAAGAAACTGAGAGTTGAGAAACAACAAATATAAATAGTCAGAAATAGCAAACCTTTCTAAAATGGTGTATTCTGATTCCTTCTTGAATAAAGCACTTAACCTTGCCTCCATCATGATGTAAGTTCGATTTGTGTTGTTATCTGAAAAAAATAACACAAAACATCAGGATTTGAACTGACCGCAAAAAAAAAACGAAATCACATGCCTAGAGGCACAGAGGCATACTTGGGATATAAGCTCTGGGGAGAACAGACAGCGATTCAAAAACATGTCTTATGCAACTTTTACTACGATTAAGAAATTAATTGACTTGTCTGTCATCATCAGTAGGAAATAGAATATTTATGATGAAATTTAACATTAGCATTGAGACAAAAATCATCATGAAAATCAGTTGANTTTAACGTTTTTCATGTAATGTCCATGGGGTAGTCATAGTCTTTTGCTCTCCATAGTATCGTCCTTGTAGTATCGTAAAGTAGTTTGTAGGTAGAGTAATCCTTAAATTATTTCGTAAATTTTTAATGGAAGATAAAAAAGAAAAAAAAGATAAAACGAGAGTTTCACACCCAGTTATGTTTTCTGACGGTGATTGGTCTATTTGAAAATAACTGCTTGGTATAAAATCTCATTTCATCTTTCAGTTATAGCCTTCCATTCTCATACGACTGCGATACAAAAGGCTTTTAGAATGTCCTATCATATTTTTGCTTTTCAAAGCAATTTCATATTTCAATGGAAGCAAATTTCTCCTGTTTGATGTCTTGCGGGTCCAACCATTTCATATTTCATTTTCATCAAAATTCAAGTTATTAAACTAATAAACAACATATCCACGGTAGTTAAAAACATCAACACAATTTAACATACGAACTTTTAATACTTTACCACCGATCTAATAACAAGCTAGTAGCTTAGGAAACCTAGAAAGAACTCTAAGGAGCTTTCAGGCCAGCTGCCTGTTGCCTCTATCAAGCTAACATAATCAATATGAACATTTGTTTTAACGCTAACATTAACGAAAAGTAAAATAAAAGAGAAAAAGCCGTTCTGTTACTATAATTATGGTCATTTCTCCATTTATTTGATGTTGCAACGGTTAAAGTAAAGTTTAAAAAAAGAACAAAGTTCAATAAAGAAATAAGAATGAGATTACATAATGGCAAGATGCTTGGGCAGGCGGTGGGTAATTCGTTTGATCTTTCCGCTTCAAGAAAACACGTCCGATTGCCAGCGTGACAGGCAACTCCTAGCCTGTCAGGATCACTGTAACTCACACAATTTTAATACTTTTCATCAGAATGGCAGAAATACCGAAATAAAGAAACAACAAATATGAACAGTCAGAAATAGCAAACCTTTCTAAAATGGTGTATTCTGGTTCCTTCTTGAATAAAGCACTTAACCTTGCCTCCATCATGATGTAAGTTCGATTTGTGTTGTTATCTGAAAAAATAACACAAAACATCAGAATTTGAACTTACCATAAAAACAACGAAATCACATGCCTAGAGGCACATAAGCATACTCGGGAAATAAGCTCTGAGGAGAGCAAATAGCGATTCAAAAGCATGTCTTATGCCACTTTGACTACGATTAAGAAATTAAAATTGATTTGCTTGTCATCAGCAGTTGGAAATCGCAGAATTGAGACGAAAATCATGATGAAAATCAGTTGATGACAAAAGAAATCAAAATTAATTGTTTGTTGGATTAATTTTGCGAAAAATATTTTAACAATAATTAGAACCTAAGTCAAATTGAAATGATTTTTTAAAACTGTATGTTTTTCTGACTTGTTTTGTATCTCATAAGCAACATGCAGTGAAGCGAATTTTTCATACCTTTGACTTTGACATAGTCCAGGTTAGCGTTGACGACAAGTGCTAAATTACTTGGCAATGTCCAGGGTGTTGTTGTCCATGCTATCATACTCACTTCTGGATTTTCTTCAAGTGGAAAGCTAACAATAACTACAAGAAAAAGTAAAGATCTTTAACACGTACAGTTAAAACTCTTTTGTTAGAAATTTCCGGAGGCTCTACAGCGGCACCAATTCTTTGGCTCACCTATCAGACAGCAGCATTTACCGACCAGGAGCTACTACGCCTCCAAATAAAAAATAGTTTAGAAAAATCTTTTTTTTAACCAAAAAGTTCTTCTGAACTCCACTACGTAGTTGTTGTTTTTTTTTTACAGAAGCCCACATTTGCACGCGCTTTATCATCAGTGTTTCTCTTCTGATAAAGGTCCAACTCCTATGACAAGATAATCGTTTCCCGGAGAAACATTCAGGCACGGGTGTAGGTGGGCCATTTAATATGAGGACCACGACCAACACCATTTTGAGGGTCATTTCAGAAAAGTGACAAATCCATCCAGTGAATCGACATTTCCAATTATTTAAGACGTATTTAACACAAATTCAGTTGTTGTTATAAAATGTAAGCATAAAACTAGGCCAATTACGTGGTCGTCTTCACATACAGTTTTAGCACTTTTGGGATAAAGTTTAAAGGTCTGGTAAAAATTTAATAAGAAGACAAACCAGCAGGATCGTTAACTTCTTTGTAATTCTGATTTGATTCGAAATTGGAAAGAGGAGTATTGCACTTGGTCGAATACGGCATAACCTGCAAAATTGCAAAGAAACCATACAAATATCTCTTCATAAGACCAACAAAATAACACAATTTTGCAATTTACATTTTACCTTTTACCTGGGAATTCTATTCAAATAAGAGTTTTACAACGACAGGAGAAACCTTAAATCGTGTGACCACCTCCAATCCACGTCTTGCACTGTCATAAAAATTCAATTTCTCTGGGTCTTCACATCATATCAGTGTCAAATCAAAACCACTCAGTAATTCTGAAACATTCTTTAGAGCCTTCAAACGATATTTTTATCGAAATGCATCCGTCGGCGTTGCTTCTAGAGTTTTGGAAATCGAGCTTAAAAACTGAAAGTAGGTCATAATTTTAAGATGAAAAATGCCACCAAGAGAACAGAGAACAACGATAGATACGCACCCTAAACCCTCTATAGACCATGTCTTTGTCAAACAGTTGCTTGAACACCCACCTAAGAAGTCAAATAAATATAAAAAGCAAACCCTACATGACAATTCTAAAGTAAAATCTGTGATTCATGAAAATTAGTAAACAACTTATAAGTTGAAAATCTCAGCAAAAACTGAAACTACTTCAGTTATTAGAAGTGGGAAGATAAAAAAATTAAAATTCTATCGCTCTTTACCCTTCCATTCTTGGTCAACCAAACATGGGGGCACATTTCTTGGGACAACCAGTTAGTCAGAACAAAGAAAAGCTTCCATGTTCCGAAGATTTTAATATTGTCTTTGCTACTTATCTCTAAAATTGGAAAGTATATATATAACAGAGATAAATCGAAACTAAAAACATAACTTTAAAATTTAATTACCAAACAGATTCCATGAACGATGGGTACAATGTCTTGTAATCATTTTCAAAATCGATCCATCTTCCAAGTCGTGTTACTGTAAACTGCAAGTAAAAATAGGAATACTAATGATTTCTTTCAAATTAAGATGATAAAAGCAGTATCACTTGATATCGGTAAATATATAAAACACATTTATTAAAAGTTAATTATGAGTTTTTATAAAAAGTAGGATAAGAGGAAATATTTAAAGTTGTTTCTGCTTTTTAAGAACGGAATCCTTCGCTGTCACATATATTCAGATAAAATTTTGAAATGGTCAAAAAATGGTCAAAAAATTATGATACCAAAAATTCTTGGATTGCTATATTTTTTTCTTCAAACAAAAACAGGATCCTAGGAGTTGCAAGCCCAAACTTCATCGAAGCTTTTCATAGGAGATATTCACCTTACAATCAATCTTGTCAAAGCAATACAAGATTGCTCCAAAACAAACAAAAAAGATTCCAATAAAGAAACTTATTGCTATATACTCCTTGCTAACAAGTCAACTAGCATACTCTATAAACCGTTTGTGTATTTCAAAGTAATAGAATTTGGCAAAAAATCTTTCCAAATTTAGGCTAAACAAGGAGTTTGGCAAAGGTGTTGTGGCGCAATGGTGTAATCCTCTGACTTTGCAGCCAGAACAGTCAGGCGGACAGGGTTTGATCCCAGGTAGAGCCCCACCATTTGAGCGTTACGACAAGGGGTCGCAGACTCGATTAGGTCTTCTCTACTTCTGTGATCCCAGTGCTTGGCGCTAAAAAACGCAACTTCACCTTCAGTTTACGCTGTTAAACAACAAATTTCATACCTCCCATTCTTTTGAATATCTCATGACAATTTTTCTGCATTCTGCATTGTAGTTTTCAATTCCCATCTTCTGCACATCATCTGGACCCTGGCAAATAATTTTGCGATTATCAAATACATGCAAACAGTACTACTTTAAATCAAGCCTCAGTTCTAAAGTGCTGAGTTTTTTCTGCCAAGGTTCATTTCAAATCCACATAAAGTCAACTAAAATCAAATAATACAACAATGTATATAAAGTGCATATTTGAATTAAGAAATACCAAGTCTTACCTTAATACCAAGTTTCTGATCAATCTCATACTCCTGTAAAATGGAAAAAAGAATGCAAAAATCTAGTAGCCTCAAAATGATGATAGAAGGGAGCAAAATCTATAGATATAGAGTATTTTCTGAAATCTTTGATCCAAGACTGTGTACATCATAAAAAATAAATGCAGCTTTACATGTAACTAAAGTCTGTCTNGTGGGGTGGGGGTATTGATCTTAACGGCCCAATGCCGTTAAATAATATGAAAATCGAAAGTCGAAGGCCCCTAAGGGGGGAGGCGGTTTTACCAAGGCCGTTAAGAAAATTAAAATCGTACGAAAATCTCTCTTTGTGATTTTTTAAAAACTCATGAATACAGTAATGGTCCTACAAAACCTAAAACATGCAGAGAAAAACGGCAGTATTTACATCCTTTTTGCATTTATAGTCTTCAATTACGTTGAACTTGGCTGGGCCTTGGAGTAGCTGCCCTAAGAAATTTTGATTGCGATCAAGTAGGCCACTGACGGAAGCCTGTTTTGATCACGATTTTGGCGGAAGGCCGTTAAGGAGGGAGGGGGTGGGGGTATTGATCTTAACGGCCCAATGCCGTTGAAAAATATGAAAATCGAAAGTCGAAGGCCCTTAAATATTGAACGATCAGTTGGGTAATGCTAAATAAAGAATTTTGTATGGCTTGCCTTTTATTTATATTCATTAGAAATCAGCATTGCAAATATGTTTGTTCAACTAAATGAGGTGCTAGGGGGCTAATATTAATAAAAAAGGGAATACAGTGTGTGTCTTCTTTTGTTTGTTTGCATTATTTAGCAGTGTCAAAATCAAAGAAAGAGCTTCTGCTGTTCAATTTGAGTTCAGTCTATGCATGAATGAACAGTATGCATACCTTGGTTTTCCTTCTGATTGCTTTAAAGATGTCTTGAATGCATCAATTTTCTTCCACAACTCTAGAATTTTCTCTTCCTCTTTTGGAAAGTTGTGGCTCTCTCCAACAGATTTTGCCATGTCTGGATCTACTGTCGCCAAAGAGGCTGAATGTGTGACTCTGTGCAGCCAGGCAGAAGGCTCTTTGCTGCAGATAGCAGTGTGTGGAGTTCTTTTGAAGTTTGCTATCAATGTGCTAAATCTGGAAATGGATTTAAATTGGCCATACATCTACNTGAATGCATCAATTTTCTTCCACAACTCTAGAATTTTCTCTTCCTCTTTTGGAAAGTTGTGGCTCTCTCCAACAGATTTTGCCATGTCTGGATCTACTGTCGCCAAAGAGGCTGAATGTGTGACTCTGTGCAGCCAGGCAGAAGGCTCTTTGCTGCAGATAGCAGTGTGTGGAGTTCTTTTGAAGTTTGCTATCAATGTGCTAAATCTGGAAATGGATTTAAATTGGCCATACATCTACTTTCCAACTTTCAACTTCACTTCAAAAACAGCTACCATTTCCCTTATCATCACGAGGTTGCATCATCTCAGAACGTAGCCTCTCTTTCGGAAGCTCCAAATTCTGATCAGTTTTCTGCAAGTTTTAGGGCCCTTTTTTGGAAGGATTCGTCCAAAATAACAATTTATGTATGCGGCAAAGTTTCAAAAGCAATCACAATAACTAAAAAAGTAAAATACAGTGTTCTTTCAAACTGAAATGTTAGCTGCTGCGAAAACCGCTGCGAGGCCCTAAATATCACGAAAAGGAGGCTATGTAGAAATTGCGCTTTAAATTACACAACAACAACTACAATATTACTTCACATATAGCAAAGCACAAAATGGCTGGCACAATAAAGAGGGTAAGAAATTGTAGCTTAGTAAACGTCTTGATCATTGTTGTAATTGTCTACATAAATTCCAGAGTGATGCAAGTAGGTCACAAAACATTTCTAGCTTGCATTTAAGGTCCAAAAAGAGTGCAAAGAGCTTCTGATGTGCACTTTGAAGCAAGGAGGGGTGTTCACACAGACAGAGTCAGAGGGGCAGCTGTTTAACAAAATGTTTGTTTGCCTGTGTGTTTCGTAGATTGGGCTGGGGCTCTTGTTGTCAGTCAGCATGAATTTGGTAGCCATAAAGCAATGTAAAGCTAAATACATGAAACAGTTTGTTATGCTCCAGACTGCAGAGTATGGCAAGTGCACACCCGAGATATTTTTCCTAAAATGTCACTGCACACCTGGAAATGGAGGTGGCAGGGTGTGGGGTGGGCGTGGCATGGGTGTGGCCCTATTGTTCGGAGCAAATGAAGAATTTGGTTTCCTCAAGGGCCCAAAGAAGGGGATGAATTGAAAAAATTTTGTATCTGTTTAATAACAAAATAAGAAATATCAATCGTGTACATTTTCTTCTTTTATTTGTGCGTTTGTATTGGTATTATTAGCATAGTTTCGATCTGTAAATGGTCAATCTTGTTGATGTATTGGTGAAGTATTGGTATATAGGTTAAGCTCAAAATTTGTGTGCACACTTGAAGTGCACACTCATACCAAAGTGCACACTTGCACACTTGAAATTTTGCTCTTGCACACCCGAGATCTTGATGGAAACTGCCCTACTCTGCAGTCTGGGTTACGCTACTATTAGACTACTAGTACTGTTGAAATTTTGTGTGGCATGCAGTTGTATAATCCTCTGACTTTTGCAGCTGGAAAAGTTCTGATAGACAGGTTAAAAGCCCCACCCACACCATGTGAGGGTCCCAGACTCAATCAGTGCTTACTGATAGCTATTTTTGGGCTTCTGGGATCCTAGCACTTGGTGCTGAAAAATTGGGGATGAGAGCAGTTTAGCGAGCGGCGTTAAATTTCATATTCCTCTGGCAGATATTAGACTGAACAAACCCCTTATCCTAACTAACTCTAACTTATTCCCTAACTAAGCCTAACGTATACCCTAACTAACCCTAAGGTACCCCAAAAACCCTTTCTTGAAACTTAAACCCTAAACCTTATCGTATGACATATGCAACAACCTAAGATTCAAATGCTGCCTGCTAAACTGCATTCTAGCCGAAAACTGTTACTTGACCTTCACCTGTCCAAGGAATAAGGAATGCATAATAAAAGAAGAGCCTCATCTGGACAGCATCTAGAAAAATTCTTTATTTAAATGTGAATTAAGCTCAAGGAGATAATGAATGTAATAAATGAATATTGAGTTGCTTCTTACCCTGATGATTAATTAAATCTCTGTCTCTATTCTAGTCAACATTCCTTGTTGGTGTTCAAGTTGCTAAAAATCCACGTCAGGTCAGTATTGCTCAAAATATTGATTTCTTTTACTTTAATGTACGTGAGAGATCTTTGTACGGGTGTTAGTTTATAAACATTTTGAGAAATATTCTGTGTTTTAGAATGACATCACATCCCAGGAGCCATTATACTTTAAAACTATGTATGCATAATCATATTCCCCCAGAAATGTTGGAAATTGTTACCCAATGTTTTCCACCAATACTGTTCTTTAAATCTCTATAAAATGAAAGAATAACACTGGCTGATTATTTAATGCATATACAGACCTGGCCGTTTGAGGTGCGCGATCACGTGCTTGCGCCTCGTCACGCACCTCGTGGTCTCAAGACGCGTGATCTGTCGCGCGCCTAAAAAGACTTCACCTTCAAATCACGCACCTTGGCTTTTATCTTTGAGGGAACTGGTGCTCGGTCTTCTTGGAATCTGACATTTGTCGAAAGGAAATCACTCAATTGGTTTGTTATTTGAAAGAAATACGATATTGATGCTTAATCCTTCTCTAAATCCTTGCTATTTCCTGTTTATGATAATGACTAATGACACAATATCATCATTTTGATAAGGTCACTGGAAAGGGAAGGTCAAATTACATAGCGACCAAAACCACTAAAGTGGCAGTTGGAGGACATGTCTCCTAAATCTAAGAACCTTGCTGGACTATGGTCCAGTGTTTGATCCTAAGTTCGATTAATGAGAAGCATGCGAAGGTGATGTGATCTGGAATGCTTGAAGGTATCCAATTCCTCTTCATTCCAGGATTGCCAAAAGTGATACGGAGTAACTTAATGAGTGGAAAGCAGTGGCCATCAAACGGCCTAAATACGAGTGTTGGACAAAGAATGTAAGACAGACGAAAAAACGATAGTTTGTATTGCTGTTACCGTTCAAAATATAATCAAATCTCATTATTTCAACTCATTTTCAGTCTTGTTTGCATTACCAAGTGCTTAAACACTCGTTTCTTCATCCTTAACCTCTATAATCCCTCTTTTACATAGCAATATCAAAAGCTTAAAATCACGCGCCTTGCTAAGCGAGGCGTGTGATTTACCGCGAGCCACTAAAATAACTTACGGCCAGGTCTGCATATAGTTGTATATTTCTGTATATCACTAGCCACAGTACAGGCCCTGTTTACATTAACATCAAAGAATTTCCAAGGAATTCTTAAAAATTCTCCAAATGCAGCTAAGAATTCTTGAGAGTTAATTATGAAAAACTACAAGAATTTTCAGCAAAAATTCTTAGGCAAGAAAACAATGTTAAATGTACTTAACACCTTACTGTAATAGAAAGTTTCTTTTGGATAAGTCAGAAGACTTATTTTCTTACCTAAAGTGGTTTTTTCCACCATTAAATATGTTTAATCACATCGTCTTCTGCAGGCTTTAATTGGTCTTTACAACCAAACATTGTCAGTGCTTCAACGGATGCCAAGTGAAAATGCATATAGAATTGAGACTGAAAAATTAACAACAAATAGATTGCAGCTGGTTGAACAGGTAAACTCTTTGCATCCAGTTTTTACAAATTATGAATATATGTGGTATGTTTACATTGAACCTCAAGATCCTTAATTTTGTTGGCAAGAAGAATTTGTTTTCTCCGTGCAATTTGTTTATAGTTGGTGTAAAACTATTGAAACTTTGCTGTTTGCACAGAAGATCTCCTGTGCTCTATTTTGAGAAAAATACTAGAGAGAAAATAGGTCTTCCATGCAAAATTGCTAAGATTCCAGTCTTGACGCCAGCAAAGTTTGTGCCACTAACTACTGTATTTTTTAAAATTATGAATACCTGATACTCCCTATCATCAGCTAACCTCTGTATTAGGAGATCTAACCATCAAGAAGGCAATATGCCCAGAAACGTTATGTAATAGTCTCACACAGTGGGGCTGAAGAAAAAAGGAGTTAAAGAATTTCAACAGAAAGCCAGAGTTTTATTTGATGCTTTGTTTGGCATTCAGATTTGTTCAGTTATATACAAATGAAAAATGCTTAGAGCAATTGACTCAGAGGTTATAAGTTGCCAAATATTTTATCATCAGGAAAATGATGTTAGTGCATTAGAAAACAAGATAAACGATGGTCAAATTGAAGAAGTCCTTTTGCAAGTAAGTTACTTTATCGCTTTGGATATAACATAGTTTTGTTGTCAGTACAGGGTCCGTATACTGGTTGAGTCAAAAAATACATCCCCTGTTTTAAAAATCATACTGAAAAAACCATCCAACCTTTTTGAAAAATTCCAAACGCAATGGCTAACTGAGGCTTTCACTAGGTTTAAAAATTATTATACAATTTGAAATGCACTATTTGACTATTTGCTCTCAACGGATGAATTCCCTGAAAATTGCTTTCCTTCAGCGTTTGTTAAGATTTAAGAACTATACATGAGTTATTCAGTTTAATTCATTTATATACTTTCAAGATCGTAGAAAATAGTTTTATTGGTTCAGGGTCTTTCTTATTTAGGAAACTGTTAAAACTTACAGTAAATGCTCTCTCTGATCTTAAAAAAGAATGATTTATTCCAAAGTAGATTAAAAAGCACATTTTTGATCTTCGTTTTTTGCAACTTGGTGATTTCTGCAAGAGGTAATGCATCCGAAATTACGATAAAAATCCAATCAAAACTAATGGTAACTTCATTCAATTGCTGAAGCTTTTGTCTTCAGAAACAGATAATGATGAGCTGCTTGTATTATTCGTCAGGCAAAGTTAAACTTCCAAAGATCAACTTGGTCTGAGGGTTGGTGGTTCGAGTCCCCGCCCTGTCGAACCTGCTACGTAGAGTGAAGAGAGTCGCCAACTCTCTGTAATTCCAGGCTAAAGGAATCGCGAGGTGTGGTCACATCGAGAGGAAGGACCAGGACACTGCTTCGATAAGCTTAGCTTTTCAGTGTCCTAAACTACCTTCGGATGCTAGGTAGCAATATAGAGAAAAACAAAAAACAAAAAAAACGTGGTCTGCTTTCGACGAATCTTTTCTGGGTTTGCATCAAATTTCAAGTTAGGATCTGAAAGAGTAAACGAGTGCAAAGTAACATACGTTTTCGTAATGTTTTGCAATCTTGGGACAAAGTGGGCCCAAATTTTAGGGACTTGCATGTCGTGTCAGTTTTAGTATTTGTAGTTTCAATTTCGCAAGACGGTTAATTCTTCTCGTCATGAACTTGAACAAGATTTGCCGGTGAGTGTTCAAGTAAGAATATAGTGGATGGCTCAAATAGTTAACTTGGAAAATCTCGTGGATAAAATAATGTAATGGGCCAACTAAAGTAATTCAAACATTGTTTGGTAGGTTAGAGACTAGTCTTTACTGTGATTAGTTTTGGATCAAGTAAGAATATAGTGGATGGCTCAAATAGTTAACTTGGAAAATCTCGTGGATAAAATAATGTAATGGGCCAACTAAAGTAATTCAAACATTGTTTGGTAGGTTAGAGACTAGTCTTTACTGTGATTAGTTTTGGCTATTTTTATCAATATGTTAAAATTGGCCAAAATAAGGATACAAAACCTATCAAAATACAAATTATTTCATCGGTAAGACTCAACGTATAACATTTTTCTTCTTTGCTCGGGAATAGGTGGAAATTGTAAGTTCATATTTTGAAAAATCCCCACATGAAATAAGAAAAGTTTCTTATTTTTGTGGCAAGAATATTTTCAATCCCACGTGGGATTGTTTGCTGACATTAAATTTGAGTTCCATAATCCCATGACGATGCAAACAAGTTCCTTCTTTGTATCGCAACTGCCTGATTTCGATCCTCTGTTTGTACTGACTTTGACCGATTTTTATCTGCCTCGTTTTACTGTCTCTATTTATTTTGGCCTATTTTCAATTTCCATAAAGTATAACGAAGTAAGAACTTTATTCGGTAGTCATGTCGCTGAAAACAGTGTTTGGTTCATATTTAAATCTAATTCTTGATCTTATTCAAGAGACGTTCCTGGTATACTTTTTACTAGGCCATCCTGTGGATGGATATTTGTGTTTTGATAAACAACAACAAACTTGCTTTTCTAGGCTAAAAGTGAGCTGTCATTAGCAGAGAAAATAGAGGAATGGAGATCGTGGGAACCATTACAAACTGAAGTTCCCGCAGGACAGTGGCAATGGCCTTGATAATCAATGATAATTGTTAGAACTTAATGATGAAGAGTGGATATTTTGCTTCGAGGTTTGTTTTATGATGGTATGATTGCCGCTTTAAGTCATATACAGTATCTTTTTCTCACTTTTTTGCCGTGANTTTCTTATTTTTGTGGCAAGAATATTTTCAATCCCACGTGGGATTGTTTGCTTACATCAAATTTGAGTTCCGTATTCCCATGATGATGCAAACAATTTCCTTCTTCGTATCGCAACTGCCTGATTTCGATCCTCTGTTTGTACTGACTTTGACCGATTTTTATCTGCCTCGTTTTACTGTCCCTATTTATTTTGGCCTATTTTCAATTTCCAGAAAGTATAACGAAGTAAGAACTTTATTCGGTAGTCATGTCGCTAAACAGCATTTGGCTCATATTTAAATCTATTTCTTGATCTTATTCAAGAGACGTTCCTGGTATACTTTTTACTAGGCCATCCTGTGGATGGATATTTGTGTTTTGATAAACAACAACAAACTTGCTTTTCTAGGCTAAAAGTGAGCTGTCATTAGCAGAGAAAATAGAGGAATGGAGATCATGGGAACCATTACAAACTGAAGTTCCCGCAGGACAGTGGCAATGGCCATGATAATCAATCATATAATTGTTAGAACTTAATGATGAAGAGTGGATATTTTGCTTCGAGGTTTGTTTTATGATGGTATGATTGCCGCTTTAAGTCATATACAGTATCTTTTTCTCACTTTTTTGCCGTGAATTTTGTCTGTGATTGTTTTAAAGATGAAATTGTTCCTGGAGTTCCGTGATTCTATGCCTTTTTCGTGACATTAATGCGTATGAAATTGATAAAACCTTTCTGAAATTACATACTATCGGCTGAGTCCATATTGTATCGTGACTGACTATCATAAGAGATAAACATGGGAAGCCTTTGCTTAATTGCAAAAATTGGTCATAAGATAAAATTTTCCCGAAAATTTTGTACAAAAATTGCGAAGTTTTACTCTGGATTTCTGCACTCTTTGCGCATGTTCTCATCAAAATCCCGGGGGAAGGGGGACACTTGACCAAATTTTGGTTGAGGACGTACCATCCAAGCTTCAAAAACGCACCCTAACCTTGTACCAGTTTACCCGAATAAAAAAACTCTTGAAAGGCTACTGTTCTTCTAATGTCGAAGCAATACAATTTTCAATGTCCTTGAGAGGGCTACGTCAAAAAACCTTTAAAAGGGCTGACAAATGAAGACTAAATTTCTTTTATATTCCTGACTTACAGCAAGGACAGTTGCATGTGTTAGCTTTGTTATCCTCTTGGAAAGTAAAGTGGAACTGAATAATTTTGTATGCTAGTAGGAATGACTATTTCCTTACTCCGAAGAGGAAAGACGCGCTAAAATCATTCAAATCATTGCTGTAAGGCGGGAAATTCAGGGAAATTTGATCGTGATTTTAGGCTATTTTGAATGGGTCTTGAAGGGTCCTTTTCAAACAAATTTCAAATAGATTCGGAACGGAGTGGCCGATTTAAGCCAGGTAAATTTTTAGATTTAATTGAATATGTTGGCTATCAAGCAAGACATTTGCCAATATTATAGCTTTGATATTAAGGAAACCGTTGCCTTTCAAACGTCGTGCATTTTGCTGACCCACCTAGTATATGCAGAATAACCCAATAACAATATATTTCTCTCTACCTCCACTGGTGATAAACCTGCTAGTAAAATTAGCACAACCAGCAAAAAGTTTGTTTTAAGAACAGAATCTGCTGTATTTGGTAGCCAAACTTCAACAATCATTGAATCTTTTCAGTGTGTCATACTTGNCGAAGAGGAAAGACGTGCTAAAATCATTCAAATCATTGCTGTAAGGCGGGAAATTCAGGGAAATTTGATCGTGATTTTAGGCTATTTTGAATGGGTCTTGAAGGGTCCTTTTCAAACAAATTTCAAATAGATTCGGAACGGAGTGGCCGATTTAAGCCAGGTAAATTTTTAGATTTAATTGAATATGTTGGCTATCAAGCAAGACATTTGCCAATATTATAGCTTTGATATTAAGGAAACCGTTGCCTTTCAAACGTCGTGCATTTTGCTGACCCACCTAGTATATGCAGAATAACCCAATAACAATCTATTTCTCTCTGCCTCCACTGGTGATAAACCTGCTAGTAAAATTAGCAATGCAGATTATCGCACAACCAGCAAAAAGTTTGTTTTAAGAACAGAATCTGATGTATTTGGTAGCCAAACTTCAACAATCATTGAATCTTTACTTGTTTATTGCGTCGTGATTGACCATCAATAAGAGATGAACATGGGGATCCTTTGCCTAATTACGAAAGTTGGTCATAAGATGAAATTTTGTACAAAATTGCAAAGTGTTACTCGGGAATTTATGCATTCTCTCCGGATGTTCTCGTCAAAATTGCCTGTGAAGCAATCCAGCAAAAGCAATATAGAGCAGGATGAACTGATGGTCTGCGATCCTATTCCAGTCGAGACATGCATCCTTGCAGCTTTAGCAAGGACAGATCTTGCAACGATATCATCCATTGCAAGTGATTGGCACACCACTACGAAACGATTACCACTTGTAAACGGAGTAATTTCTGTGGCCGAATAGTCAAGCTACGAACGTAAACAAAGAAGACCAATAGTTTCTCCTGAAACAACGAGTCACGTGACGCGCGAACCTGAAACCTGGGTAAGTAACTCCTTTTTTGTGTTAAATTGGTTTTTAAGAGAGGCAATGATTGTAGATCGAAAGAAGAAGGATAAATCTAAAAATCTGCGGATTTAACTCGAGAGAGCAATAACTGTTTGAATATTGCCTTACACATCACCGTCTAAATTAAATAAATTAGATTCAGGCAGCAAATATTTAGAGATATCCTTCTCCTTTGTGTGAAATGCACTCATATCATATATACTCACATACCCTGGTCACCCCTACCTCTGTCCACTCGTAACAGGCGACTTTTTCCTCTCACAAGTTTTGCTTCGTCAGATGTGGATGTGTATCCAATAGAATTATTCCTATCTCTTTCTCTACATTTTATACGGACTTTAACGAGTGCAAGGAATATTTGCCTCGTGTCGATATTGAACATAACTGTTGGTAGACATCCAAAGTTTCTCAAACTTCTCCATTTTGCTTTTTAAAAAATGCTGAACTGGGCTTTTGGCAGTAACCTTAAAGACCCGTTTTACAACGAAACATTAGCCTTCGACAGACAGAGCCACAACGAAGGAAGATTCCAAAACAGCAGGCATTTCAAAATATTTAATCCGTCTAATAGATCTTTATGCTAAAAAAAAAATCATATTGAACAATTTTTAATACAGCAATTTCTGATGACAAAAGACAATGTTTGCAACATTTACAAAATCTTATAAAAAGTACATTGCAAAATTTAAATCTAAAAGCAACGCTACAATCTTGTCCGACCAATCGTTTTGAATCCATGTTGTACTATAATTCTAATGAAATTAACATGAAGTAATTTAGAAGTGTAATTCGAACATTTCAGGACGTTTCGAGCCGAAGCCTGTTGTAAATATGAGTCAACTTGTTGCAATTTTGTGTCATTATATCCAAATCTAACACAAAAACACTTCGATGGAAATTTTAGCTTAAAAGTCTTCAAATGGCTATGAACTTCGAATGATCAATTAAAAACCAAACAACAATTTCCACAAGTAAGGATAGGGAAAGTTTTTAGAGGGATTTAGGGGTGAAATTGGTGACTTGGCAGGGATTTATGGAAAAGATGTCTAATGAAGAGTTATTTTTGGTGATTCTAAAGCATTGAAAAATGATAATATACATCATAATTAGTAAAGCAATATTTTGTAAATTGTATTTTAGACTATTTATGATTAATTTCCTTTAAAAAGCAAGTAAAATCTGTTCACTCAATTTATCAACCCTTCTCAGTTCATCCAATACACCATCATATAACATGATGGTTGCTGATGAGGCCTCAGAAGTGAGGCGAAAGCTTCAATATTATAAAAGCGTGAGTGTTTAAAATCAATGGCAAGCAAACACACACACAAAATATAGCATCATATAAGATTCAGGACGGTTCAATCTTATGCTTTATTTGATTTTTGATAAATCTGTTCTTTTAACAACAAAACACTGTGCCTAATTCTGGATACTTAATCGACAAATTCAGACATTTCCAAATTAGTCAAAGCAAAGTTCCTTTGCAAACCAACCACTACTTAGCTGAGCTACTCGGCAGACTGAGTTACCCGCCATGTATAGGAATTCAATGATATCCTGGCTGCGTGTTTATACAACACAGATGGGTAACTCGGCTGTCTTAGATCCCGACAAAACATCCAAGGTCTTGGCATACTGAGATTAAAATATTCCCATATATAAACACTCTATTGCTGGGTTACTTACTCTTCTAGCCCAGTTGAATTTGTCACAACGGCACATGTGTTACTTATCAAGAAAATACGAACAACCCCATCGGATGTGAACCCATTTACAATATGTGGACGGCTTGGCCAAGTAACCCCTCTCATTTTCAATGTAGCTTGCCAGGTAACGTAACTTGGCTAAACAATTAATTCGGCTCCATGATGTGAAGAATGAACCAAGTTCAGTGGTGGGCACTCGGGGGGCGAGGGGGTGCAGTCGCCCCCCAATGTTGGGTAGGACAAAGCCCCTTTGTTCGGAAACAATATAAATAAACANGTTACTTACTCTTCTAGCCCAGTTGAATTTGTCACAACGGCACATGTGTTACTTATCAAGAAAATACGAACAACCCCATCGGATGTGAACCCATTTACAATATGTGGACGGCTTGGCCAAGTAACCCCTCTCATTTTCAATGTAGCTTGCCAGGTAACGTAACTTGGCTAAACAATTAATTCGGCTCCATGATGTGAAGAATGAACCAAGTTCAGTGGTGGGCACTCGGGGGGCGAGGGGGTGCAGTCGCCCCCCAATGTTGGGTAGGACAAAGCCCCTTTGTTCGGAAACAATATAAATAAACAATGCTTTCCAACAGAAACAATAGCTTCGCCCCCCCAATATTTGGCAAAGTGTCCGCCACTGACCAAGTTTCTAATATGGTTGATAAGTTGAGTGAACGGACTGTTATGTTCAACAGCATGAGCAAGCAATAAAGCTAAATTGTTCATAGTTTACTTTCCTTGACCATATTCTATTCAAAACCTCTTTCTTGGAAGTGAAGTAACTTCATAGAGAACTTTCCCTTCACTGCTGATAAACCGAATACCCATTTCTGTATCATTTGCATGGACTGCAGCAAAGCTTCCTTTTTCGTAGTAGAAAAATTTAGAAGACCCTTCAGGTACATCTGATTCATGAGTTGTTCTTGGATCTAAGTAAGCTGCATTTCCAATAACATGATAACCCACAGAAGAGTTCTTTTCTTGGATAAACTGCAAAGAAATTTTTGAATTATACATTTTGAAGGTCACCAATATTTCTCAGCGAGATAATGCTCATAAGAAATTGTTCATAATGGTACTAGTCTTGGAGGGTCAAATGAAAATAAATTTATGATCAAATAAATGAATTTTGATTTACAAACATGATTTTTAGATATAGACTGTTCACCAATTAAATCGCATTTACTTTTAACATTAGGACCACAACGAACATTATTTTGAGGGTCATTTCAGAGAAAGGCAAGTGACAAATCAGTGTATTAAATCTGACATTTCCAGTTAATTAAGACATATTAATAAGACAGGTCCAGTTGCAGTTTTTAATTGATTAGACTAGGCCATGATTATTATAACGTTTCAAGACGAGGTTGTCTCATATTCAGCTAAATGAAAGTTACACATGTGAGATTTTATAGTAATAATTATTCGAGAGTAATGCATAATTGAATTATCGATCATACGATTTCTAAATGATACGATGACCCTCAAAATGATGTTTGTCGTCAAGGGGCAAATCACTGATTTTTTTTTGTACACCTTTCTTGAAATCACACAAAAATCACACACAAAAATCACACGAAATCCACAAAAAATCGCAAAAAATCACACACAAAATCGCAAAAATCACAGAAAAAACCTCGTGATTTTAAAATCACAAAAATCACGTACACTGTTTTGAGAAGTGATTTGCCCCTCGTTTGTCGTGGTCCTAATCTTAAAATTTATATATAATAAAGCTGCGCTTTCCAGCCAATGTTAAATTTACTTTCCAGTGAAAATGATGTTAATTACAGTTGGTATTTCATTGTTGTTGCTTGTGACCAAGTAACATTTCCACCAAATGAAAATAGATGGCAACTTTTATCAAATAGATAATTTGGAATAAAACAGATATCGTCTCTTACTTGTGAGTTGTGATCATGGCCACAAATGTATGCATTGACTTGAAACTTCTCAAGAAGTGGTTTCAGGTGATCAACAAGTTGCTGTGTTGGGCCATGATGACTAATAGACCATACAGGATAATGCCCGCCAACCAAAATATAATCTGCCTTTGATTCTGAAAGAGTTTTTTCAATCCATTTGAGCTGGTCAGCAGCAACTTTTGGTGAATCAGGACCTGAAAAGGAGAGAAAACTTTTATGGTAGCTGTTTGTTGCTGATTTTTTCACAATATTATCTTGGATAAAAAGTTGATCAGTTTGAAAATTCATATTATTCATGTCTAAATAGTTTTTGCAATTTTTCTTATATTTCTGTCACTGAAAATGAGTAAATTAAAATCTGAAAAAGATTTTTGATTTTGACTTGCATGGAAAAGGGTACAGAAACCCCCAATCAAATTGTATAGAATCTCCTAGCGCAGAGCAATGCAAGTGCATTTACAGCAGAATTGATTTTTGAAACAAAATCTTATGACCCCCCTGTCAATGAATGTACAAATCATGTTTCTTCTGTTGAATGAATGTACAGTAGTTCTACATAAGCAAATTACTCTTTGTGTATCTTATGAGAGATTTTTGGGCTACTGGAAAAAAAGAAAAATGCTCACCTTTTAAGAGTTTTGGATCCCTGTCATCACCACTGTTTCCACAAAGAAGTACGGTATCAATGAGAACAATCTGCAAAGTCTTCGAAGTACCAGGTATTGCAAATACATGAGTATGGTAATAATCTGGAAAGTTCCATCTTTTTGACAACCTGGTGTAGTCAATTTCACCAGATACGTTTCTATGATGATCATGATTTCCAGCGATCACATACCATGGGATTTGTAATGATTTGCCTGAGTAAACATCCTCAAATGTTCGGCTGAATCTGAAGTCATCATCAGTCTGAACTCCATCAAAATAGAAGTTGTCACCTAAGATGTGTTAAATGTAAAATATTGACACATATTTTTTTTATAAGAAACTGCTTATAAGAAACTCAGACTCTCAGATTGCCAAAATATTATGAAACTCCAGCATGTTTTCTTTATTCTCACTTTTTTCTTGTATCATATTACTTCGGAAAGTACTTGAGTAATGTCTAAACATTGGAAAGGCTTCAAAACACCTTGTTTTGAAATGTTCTGGAGGTCACAGATCTGATAATTTTAAGAAACTTTCAGTACTGGCCCAAATTCTTACTTTCTTAGAAAAAAAATACTTGTATTTGTAAAAATGAAGTTTTGGATGGGGGCTTATTAAATAGTATGGTAGATGTGTGATAACACACACTGCTATTCTATCTGATACAGTAAAGGTATGGAGAAAGTAAAAACACATCAGTTTTGAATTAATTAGCTCTATCTATGGGGGCTTATTCGAGGGGGTTTATTCGTTGAAATTAGTCTGAGGTGGGATTTATTTGATGGGGGCGAGAGGGGGCTTATTTTCAAGTGGGGGCTTAATCAATGATTTACAGTATTAATGAAGACAAAATTTATGGTCAGACTTAGATATATATGATTACCTATACCTTATTCCCCCACATAAAGGTGCACCCCAAATAAAGGTACATGCACACTTATATCCAAATAAAGGCGCATGCGTGTATGCGCTTTGTATTATCAAGTCAATAGTCTTAATAAAGTCTTAATAAAGTCTGAAGCTTTGTAGCACCCAAGGTGTTGGTGAGTAGAATCACTTTTGATTCCTTATCCTTGCTTACACTATATACACATATTTTTTTTTATAAGAAACCGCTTATAAGAAACTCAACTCTCAGATCGCCAAAAAGTTAAGAAACTCCAGTACTGGGAAAATATAAATTAAGAAACTATTTATTTTAATAAAGGAAAAGCTTAGCATATCTTTACTTTATTCGCACTTGCTTCCTGTATCATAGTACTCAAAAAGTATTTGAGTAATGTCTAAAGATTGGAAAGGCTTCGAAAACTTTGTTTTGAAATGTTCACGAGGGCACAGGTAGTATAAACATGAAGACTGTTGTGGAACTTTTAAGATTCTCGTAAGAAACTTTGAGTACTGAAAATAGATCATTTACAGCTTTATGGTTGTCATGTGATGGTACTATTGTATTGTATGCCAAAAAGGTCATCTGTTGTTGTTCTAAATCTTACTTACCCAACGCAACAACAAATTTAGCCATGACACTTGTTGCAGTCTTTCCCATCATCTGTGCAACATTGACTTGAACGGGAGTGACGTAAGGCTCCCATGGAGTTCCACCCCAATCACCAAGTATAAGAAAGTCAAGTCCAACATTTTCTTTCCGCTGTTGTGCTGCTTGACCTTGCAGTCCTTCTTGGCCTAACAGCAACAAACTTGTAAGTAGCAAAATGCTCTGTGATTTTGCAGCAATCATCCCTCTTGATTCTTGATACTGTAATAAATTACCTTTTAATTCTTTCTAACTTTCTAGTACATTGTCTGCTCAAGAAAGCTCCAAACTAAATTTTAAGGAACAGGTTTCGCCGCGCTCCTAGAAATCTTCTCCAAGGTCAAAACTACAACCAACAACTAGACTTATTACATGTCGTAGTTTCGCTACTTGCCTGAACTGCACTGATATACTTGCCTGAACAACTACAACCACATGGCCACGTTCGCAGTGGAGGCATTCTTCCCCCGCAGCGGCTACATTCACTGCAAAAAAACAGATCAGCAAGATGAAATGATAAAATTTACAGATCCCAAGGGCAATGAAGTACAGGGACAAATTCGTTCACCCAAGAAAATGAGAGAAACACGAACCTACTAAAACGGTCTGAAGTATGGGAATGTAGTAATAATTTTGGGAGAACGCTATAGTCCACGATTCAAAATTCAGCGATCTTAGTAGATGTTTTAATTCGTAATCTTCAGCAATAAATTGGATACCCTGGCATCAGAGACTCAGAAAACTTTAAAGGAAGTTTGAAATTTGGAACAAGAAAACCGGGAGAGAGCAGGAGCTGGAGGAGATATGGTGCACATGGGCCAGGGTAGGACAGCACTGGCTTTCTAGCTTTTTCACAGACAACATACAAAACTTCGAAATGGAAAGAAAGGAATACTATGCCCTACTAATGATCCGAAATCAGTGTGGGTCCTTCAGTAAATGTTGGCCTATGGCAGTGTCACCATATCTTGACGCTTTGTTTTGCAAGCTCATTGGCTGGCTGTTCTTTTTAGGAATCTGGTTTTCGCCGGATACTGATTGGTCAGAGGCAAGTTCCAACCATTGAAACATACTGTTTTATGTTACCTACTAATGAACTACGTACCTGAAATCACAGCGGCACGAGAAATTTATGAACAACCAAATTTGCGTGTGCGCCAAACCGTCGAACATACGAAAGAAACATATGCTACTGCATGCCATACTGCGAGGTATCAAATCCAGATCAAATCTTGGTTGCCGTTCAAATTAGGCTCACCACACTGCACTGAAATGAAACCACAACAAATGCCAATTCAGCCCCATTTCCCGTGATTTTACCAACATTTTCAAAACAAAGTATAAACTTGCTATTACTTGGGCCCTGTTGCATTTCCAAATATTCAAGAAGGTTGGTGTAAAATTCTATGACCTATTTCTTTGAATTGAATGGCCTGAAAGAAACTTTGGCTACTTCGCTATAATTCTACCGTTGGACTTTCAGAAATCTTCAATACTTTCAAAATTAGAGTGTCCTTCTTTTTAAGAATTCAAGAAAAATTTTGAAAAAACTTTAAAACATCGTAATTCCTAAACTTGTTGAGGAAGCATAGAATAATTTTCAAGAAAACCATAGTTTATGAATGTCTACAACATGGTATCAAGCAAAATTCTTCTGGTTTACGATTTAGAAATTTGATGACGTCACATTCTCACATGAGTTGACATATAAAGTACGCTGTAATTTTCAAGATTTCTGAAAAGCCCATTATAGCAAAGTAGCTGAAGTCTCTTTCAAGCCATTCAATTCGAACAAAGAGGTCATATAATTTTACACCAACCTTCTTAGGCCATGTTCCAATGTAAAGATTTGGAATATATTCTCCTAAGCATAGATAAAAGCTATAATCCAGAATTGTGTGTTTTAGTATATATCAAATTAGTACGGGTCTAAATAACTACAAGTGGAGAAAGTTAAAACAAATAACTTGAATGAACCCCAGTGATCAGTGGCGGATTTAAGGGGGGCAAGTGGGGGCAACTGCCCCCCCCCCCCTTCGCGAGGAAAACTCAGCTTGGCGCCCCCTAATGCAGTCTTTGTGAATGTTTCGAACAAATCAAGGCGTTATTTAGTAGAAAACCAAAGAAGTTTCTTAACCAAGAGTCCAAAAATTTTCGCGCGCCTTCGGCGCGCTTTCTTTCTATTCTATTTTTGGTGCCCTCTCCGCATGTTGCCCCCCTTCAACTTTGGGCTGGATCCGCCCCTGCCAGTGATCATGAAACAAGTTCAGACTCGTCCTATAGTTGAAAGGCCAATACGATTGGAATTTGGATGATTTTGATTCATTTCTTGGCACAATAGATTAACGATATTCTGTTCCTCAGTTGGCGACTGTATCACTCTTCGTTTGTATGAAATAAATTGCCATCGTTTTCGAATGCATGCTTGAATGAGCATGTTACACTGTATCCTTTGTTTTTGAGCATTTTTTGCATGCCTTGTGCATAGAATATTGCATTACTTTTGTTTCATGTCTTTCATCTTTCATTATGTCTTTCGATCTTCACTCAGAATTTGTTTGAACGGATTTCGGATTGTCAGGTAGTATTTTATTGATTTTTGAATCAAATGATAGAAATATCAAAACAATAAATGAAGGCAGTTTGGATTTGCCCTAATCTCCATTTCAACGAGGCGCGATGTAGTTACCATGGAAACGATTAGGATCCCAAGCCTTTGTCCAATGTCACGGTCATCTGCAAATGTTTTTAAGAAGGACACAGGACACGAGACGGCGGCAGAGACCGAGCGAGAGCGAGCTAATCAAATATTTAACGAACAGACTCCCATGGAGTTCCACCCCAATCACCAAGTATAAGAAAGTCAAGTCCAACATTTTCTTTCCGCTGTTGTGCTGCTTGACCTTGCAGTCCTTCTTGGCCTAACAGCAACAAACTTGTAAGTAGCAAAATGCTCTGTGATTTTGCAGCAATCATCCCTCTTGATTCTTGATACTGTAATAAATTACCTTTTAATTCTTTCTAACTTTCTAGTACATTGTCTGCTCAAGAAAGCTCCAAACTAAATTTTAAGGAACAGGTTTCGCCGCGCTCCTAGAAATCTTCTCCAAGGTCAAAACTAGACTGATGATATGAGTCAAAGTTTTGCTCCATTGAATTGAATTGTTATTTATTGTTACAGTCATATTCCGCTAAAACTTGTGTGAAGCGGAATGGGTATTGTGGGGGTATGGTTAGGGGGGAATGGAGCGAAAACAAGGACTCATGTAATAAGTCTAGGTCAAAACTACAACCAACAACTAGACTTATTACATGTCGTAGTTTCGCTACTTGCCTGAACTGCACTGATATACTTGCCTGAACAACTACAACCACATGGCCACGTTCGCAGTGGAGGCATTCTTCCCCCGCAGCGGCTACATTCACTGCAAAAAGACTTGTTTTGAATATTTATTTCAGAGCACGATAGATCAGCAAGATGAAATGATAAAATTTACAGATCCCAAGGACAATGAAGTACAGGGACAAATTCGTTCACCCAAAAAAATGAAAGAAACACGAACCTACTAAAACGGTCTGAAGTATGGGAATGTAGTAATAATTTTGGGACTTGGGAGAACGCTATAGTCCACGATTCAAAATTCAGCGATCTTAGTAGATGTTTTAATTCGTAATCTTCAGCAATAAATTGGATACCCTGGCATCAGAGACTCAGAAAACTTTAAAGGAAGTTTGAAATTTGGAACAAGAACAACGGGAGAGAGCAGGAGCTGAAGGAGATATGGTGCACATATGGGCCAGGGTAGGACAGCACTGGCTTTCTAGCTTTTGCACAGACAACATACAAAACTTCGAAATGGAAAGAAAGGAAGACTATGCTCTACTAATGATCCGAAATCAGTTTGGGCTCTTCAGTAAATGTTGGCCGATGGCAGTGTCACCATATCTTGACGGCTTTTTTTTTGCAAGCTCATTTGGCTGGCTGCTCTTTTTAGGAATCTGGTTTTCGCCGGATACTGATTGGTCAGAGGCAAATTCCAACCATTAAAACATACTGCTTTATGTTACCTACAAATGAACTACGTACCTGAAATCACAGCGGCACGAGAAATTTATCAACAACCAAATTTGCGTGTGATAGGTGCGCCAAACCGTCGAACATACGAAAGAAACATATGCTACTGCATGCCATACTGCGAGGTATCAAATCCAGATCAAATCTTGGTTGCCGTTCAAATTAGGCTCACCACACTGCACTGAAATGAAACCACAACAAATGCCAATTTAGCCCCATTTCCCGTGATTTTACCATAGATAATTTTACCAACATTTTCAAAACAAAGTATANAGAAAGAACACTAATGAGCTTTCAGGCCAGGTACCCGTTGCCTCTATCAAGCTAACATTCAGTGATTATTGAATACGAAAAAAAGAAACCGTTCTGTTATCGCGCAGGCTATAATTATGGTCATTTCGGAGTTTAGTTGATCGGGTATTTGATAGGGAAGGTTCAACGGAGAAATTCAATAATTTAGCTGTAGCTATTTAGAAGCCATGTTTCGTACCTTTTAGTAAACATTTTCTTCCTCTTAGAGTCTCGTATTTCTCTTGGAGTTTCATTTCATACCTGTACTCCGTAATTTGTGACGAAATTGTGTTTGTAATTTGTTCTAACTAGGGGCTGAGAACAGTGACCTGCACTGCAGTTGCTTGTCTCGTTTGAATATTATGCCTTGAGTTAACTGATTGGAAGAGGTTTTGACAATGTTCCTCTACTTTTCCTGCTGATACGACGTCATACATGAACTAGTGCACTCTAGCTTGTAGCAGTCATCTAGGTTTAGTAGGCCATATGATTTGAAGAGAGGTGGACTATGTAGGTTTTGTTTTTTAAAGCTCGTGAGTCTCACTGCATTAGTTTCCTTCGCACGGGGTCCAGATGCGTAGCGTAGGCTCCTCCCCAGTTGGTTATAGTTGATTTGGGGTGAAATGAAAGCATTGTAAATATTTATCAGGGTATTTTCTGATACAAAATGTCTCATTTTGGCATTAATGCCAAGACTCTTGGCAACTTTTATATCAATTGTTGGATGTGGTATTTCCAGGAGAGGTTATTGTCGATTAACACTCCTAACTATTTTGCATGATTTTGCAATTTACTTTTGTGATAGGCTATCTTTCTGTCGCTTGCTTATGTCCTGCTTTTCTTTGTGATACAGAATAGTTCATGAACTTAGATTTTCCGCCAATCACAATTAATCACGCAATGATCTAACGGCTTCTAGCAGATTATAGTAGCTACAGTGTTCTCTTGGAAAAGTAAGAGACTAGATGATGCTGGTTTCACCAAGCAGTCTGTAACGACAACACTAAAAGGTGTGTGCATAAAGAGATTAATGCTATCATTAGCCAAACTAGAAGGAGAATATGTTGAAAAGAATCGTCCCTAGGAAAGAATCTTGTGGTACTCCGATTCGAGGCCGTGTAAAGTCGTCTTCGATTTCTTTCTTCAAATTTGACGATTTCTTTCTTTAAAGTATACGTGATTACAATTTCGGCTAACACTTCAGACACTGCACTGATACTCTTGATACTCCTACGCTGAAATAGGAGCTTATCTAGTCAAGGAAATCTTCAAGATTTTTGACAATCCAGCGAGGTGAGAGTGTTCCAGAATTAAAATTTATTAGTCCCTATTTTAGTCAACATTTACTTTGCCTTTCAATAAATAGTGTCGCAAAATGATTTCCCACACTGTTAAATTTAGTTAGATACGAGTCTGAACAAGCATAGAAATACTTTTCTTATACAAATCTAAAGTTAGCTGATAATGAAAGATTTAGTAAATAAACTGACAAATCTCTTCATAGGATATCGTTCAAACTTGTTTTAACGAAACACAATCTTCTTTGGCAACCTGTATAAATATGTACATCTAATTTCAGACTTTCTGATCCACTGTTAAACAGAAATCTTGATTTCGTCAATAAACAGTGAGTTATATGATCCACAGATAACGTGTCTGATGATTGTTCTCGAACTATAGCTGCCAACCTTTTTCAGGGGCGGACAAGCATCACCTGTTTTGTTACCATCTTGTTCCGCAAATAAAAGTATAGGAACGCCCCCTTTTGGTCTTTTTGCGATTATTTTAGAGCTAACTTTAGAACCAACTTTGGACAGGCTCAATTCTACTGACAGCAAAGTACTTTGTGATAATAATGCCATGTTGAATAATGGAAGAAAGTTTAGAAGGAGCCCCAAGGAGCCCCGTCATTTCATAGGCCTAAGTCGTGTAATTTAGATTAAAATACTATTCATACCTTTGTATGTCTGCATAATTTTGAATCCTAAGATATGTAGATGTTAATAACATACCAGTTCTTGCCCATTCTAACTGCTTAATTCTCGCTGTGGTCACCATTTTGAAATTTCAGGCTGAGGGAGAACTTCAAAATGGCGGCCGCCGCAGCGTTGTTTGCAAAGACGAAACGAAGCGTTGGACTGGGCAATTACAGCATAGTTATTACAGTATTAATATTAACAAAGGATTTAAAGATAATGCAAACAAAGTTGTATTCTAGCCAATCAGATATCAGTATTTCCTGTTGACGTAATTGATTTACCCAAATATGGTGCGGTGCGTGTCAAAGTCTATTGTCTTTGCACGGCTATTTTTCTCAAAGGCTTATATATGCTTACATTCCCTTTAATCTAAACTTTACGACGCTTTAGGCACATGGTTATTTTTGGGTTGGTCTTTCCTTGAGAATTAGGATATCGTAGGAATTAGCTGACCATACAGTGTTATTTCTTTCTGTATCGTCGGATCGTCGACTTCTGCGAAGGTGTCATCCTTATTATTGGCACCAGCCAGATTTACGTGTTGACAAGTGATTAGGTCACTCTGATGGAAAGTCCTTCGAGTTTGGTTCATCTGGGGACAATGTCGTAGGAATTGAGTCTGGAATATTTTTGAGCGGACCTCTCCATTCAGAATTAAAGACTGATTTAGTTGCAAGATGATTCGAGACCATGAGTGGTGTAGAAATAGAAACTAACTAACAATATAAATCAGAATAATAGTAAGATCTGGCAATGAATAAACTATTGCAGAAGAAGTATCATCTAGAGCTAGCATTTTCTTTCACATAATAGTGACAAGTGTCGACAGTGCTTTAGGGAGCAGTTAGGGACCAGTCATAAAGTATATGCTAGGGTGGGCTGGAGGGAAAATCGAAATTTTCTCAAAAAATTTGGTGGCCCAACCTGAAAGAAACAAACAATTTTCGTGGCCCACCGGTCATGTATGAAAATTTTTCATGGCCCATCCTGATGTCATGGGCTGTAACACAGAGGTATCATTAAAAACTAAAACGAAAATGAACTCTTGTTTCTGTGTGGAATAAACTTCAATGCGAACAGAATTATATAAAGTTCTCTTTGAATCAATGTGTCATCAAACAGTTTCACAGTTCAGTATTCATAATCTTAAGAAAATACCTCATGTCAATAAAATACAAATCTTTAAGATACCTCCGGACTCTTTGTCTTCATCTTCAAATTGTACATCATAAGAAGCCCTACAATGGGGGCAATGCACAATAGTACAAATGTTTAAAAATTGCCCAAAAGCAAGCGCAAATGTCACTCTTGAGCAATCTTTTGATGTGGATTCAACATGTTCCAGTTCAGAATCAGAAGAGGACTAGTTTAATAAAGAAGATGTACTGTTTTTAGACTTTGTTACTGAAAATTTCTTATGGATGTGATTGTTGAGAAAATTGTGTTGTGATGAATTTTGCAGCAGAAGTTTACTATATTTGTTTCATGGCCCACCCAAAATTGCAAAAATTATTTGCTGGCCCACCCAATTTGTTGGAATTTATTTCATGGCCCATCCATATTCCCTCCAGCCCACCCTAGCAGATACTTTATGACCGGTCCCTTATTAGGCATCAGGGAGACCGGGATGGAGGGTAAGCGGCTGGTGTATGAAGTTTTTAACGATTTCTAACCGGAGTTATGAAGCTTTTCGGCATTTTTGTTGGGTTTGCCAAATTTCTTCACATGTTTCAACGACATTATTAGGCTAAAAACTAGAAAAAATGTCCTTTGATTCAATGGTGGCTTATTAGCTCTGATCGTATTCATAGTATATCATTTTAACTTGAACAGTCTGTCTTGATATTATTTCTTCTGTTGCTTGTTTTCATATAATGCAAATTAAAAATACACGCAGGATGAAGGATGAAGTTTCGGTATACAAAGTGTAACTGTAACACCATTGATATACTTTACTGCGACAACTGGGGTACGACAATCTTTCAGCTGTTTTCTCTGGGTAGGCATAAAAAGATGTTTATGTTTGCTCCACTGGGGGACCAATTTTTAGGGCTGTATTTTAAAAAGCCTCCGCACATCCTCTCCCTGATACTTCATGACCACTCCCTTACATGCAAGCAAACTTTCAAACTTCCTACGTAAAAACTAATACCATACAACGTAAAGATTACTTGCTTTCTTGCAAAACACAAACAAGTTTTAATGCTCACCTTTCAATTTATTTACGTATTGCCATTCGTATATTTTTGTTTACCATACAAGGCTCTTACATCAATGGGTTTAGATTTTAGTAAATAAATACACCAAGTGGTCAATGTAAACGAACGGATATGCGTAGCCGATCAATTAATCATCGAAGGTAACTATGAAAAAAACTCCACTCAAAACAAAATACTGTCGCGATGATGATATAAGAAATTGTCCATCCTTTTAAAAATCACCACATTTCGAAAATTCATTAGATATGAAAAAATCTTTTGTGATATTCCGCCAAAGATCAAATTAATTTTTGTGATACATTCTAGCAATCGCTTTAATTCGGTGAGATTCTGATTTTTTCTGAACTACTGATTTTGAAGCATACTACAAAATTGCATAAAAGTTGTTATCAGATCCATTCCTTTTTCGAACTACTGTATTTTGATATACAGGGCAGGCAGCACATTGGAGATCTCACGCCCAAGTAGCTCAAAAACATTGGTCCTTTGGACGTAGGTGGTCCGTGGACGTGGGTTCGATTCCCGCTCTGGTCGTTTTGATAGCTCGCATTTTTCTTCTTCGCCCTCCACATTGGATAATACAGAATGTCGTAGGATTGTTCTTTTTACGACTTTCGAGGAACCAATTGATTCTAGAGATAAATTAAATTCCAAGAAGATAATTTCAGGTCGAGTTCTTTGTCGTGTTCTCGGTCCAAAACATGGTTCCATAACTTATGTCGAAGAGAAGGGCTGTAACTAAGTGCAAGAACCGTATGTTTGTTTGAAATTGAATCACGGAATTAAATCACCTGGTCTATAAATACGAAGCTTCTTCAACAGATATAGCTGAGAGCCATCTTTTCAAGCTAATATTTTGTAATCATTAATCATTAAAAAAATGGGACCCTGTTTAGCCCTGTTTACACTGTGCCGGTATGCAGCGATTGTACGAGGATCATCATCAGTTTTAGAAAAATTTGAGGATGTGATGAATTTAATACAGTTAGCACATGGCGGTGAAAACACAAAACAGTTACAATTGCAGCATGGGGTTAACATGGAAAATGTGTTACAATTAGTAAAAGATGTTAGGCCATGTTAGTGTTTTTTGGCGATTTTTCACACTGTGGAACTCCATTTTGAGACACCCGGTTAGTATACGCATAGATAAGTATAAGCGAAGCGATAAATTATTGAGGTTTACAATGAAAACATATTCGATATGATCAAAGATAATAGATTTTAACTAAAAGCGTTTTTGCTGCTAATTTCAACTGAAAGCTGCTTATAGATAGCGTATCCCTTTATCCTTAATATTCAGACTTCGGTTGTAGATAGTTAAAAAGTTGACTAACACAAACCGCAAAAAAACACGAGCTGAGCTTTTTGAAATCTCTTGATTAATAATTCGTTGAAATTAGCGTTCGCTTTTGCGTTTATAAAGACTTCTTAATTAAACACATTAGCCAAATGATTAATAAGATAAAAAAATGTTCAAAATTAGACACGTGTAATCAGAGGTTTGACTAAAATCTACTAATATCATTTCTTGTAAGGGATCGGAGATTAAGAACGGGAGGTTGTTGGTCGGAAAATCATAAGTGTGGCCTAATATTCTGCACTGACTACCAATATGAATAACTAAACTTATTATTTTTTATAAGAAACCGCTTATAAGAAACCGTAGTAGCCTCTTCCAGAAAATTAAGAAACTCTGCTATAGCAATCAGAGGTCAATTCGATTTTTCAACTTTTTACAATTTTTGGTCATAAATTTCAGCGTATTTTATCGAAAGTGTTATGCATTACTAACCCAACTAACATTTAAAATATGATTTTTGCTATTTTATGATTTGGTTCTTTCGGGCTCGAAGAGCTATATTAACGGTCCTCGATGAATTATGATAAACTGTGAAATTCAATTTTATGAAATTGGAAACTCTAGAAGAAACTTTTACTACAAGAATTGTGCCCAAAATTAAGAAACCACTTCAAAGCTCAGAGACCGATGGTTATCGCTAAAATAAAAAAATCAGATTATAAATATTGAACGAATACGAGGAATCACGTCGTAAGTCTAGGGGAGATCAACGATTCTGAGTTTTTCGCGCTTGCGCACACGGCTTCTTCTCTGTCAGTATAGGGTCCTATAACAGAGCTAAATAAAGTTATCAAATGTAACACTAAATAATGCATCTAAAAACCCAGGTCAAACGAGTGTTAAACGTACCGAACACCCAAACTAACAAGGTGCAACAATAATATTTGTGCATAATTTTTCGACATAAATAATCAACGAAAGATTGAGTCAGTGTCGAACTTGCTGTTAGGACCAGTTCAAGTGGTCTTCTTGCCTAATCTCATGGTTCAAGGGAATCTAAGCATATAAAAGTGGCTCACCTTACTTTGCTTTTATGCCTGTCAAATTCTAGCCAAACAGATATCACTATTTCCTGTGCCATTGATCAGTTACCCAAATATGGTTGGGCGCATGTCATTCCTCTTTTGTCTTTGCACGGCTATTATTATGTTATTATCTAAGGCTTATACATGATATGATTAGATTTCCTTTAATTAACTAGTGATATCTTGGACAAAAAGGACCAATTCTTTCAGGTGCGCTCTGTATTTAGAGTGTTTTGCCCCTCGGCAGTTAAGTTGAATCGTCCACAAGCAAATAAAGTTGGTCACGTTGACAAATGGAGTTTCAAACGGAGACAAAAATGAATAAAAATAAATCAATGATGACTTTGGTTCGGTCTGTTTCTGGCCTGTTATCTCGTATCTATGGTGACAGTGTCAGAAAAAGTACGAAAAAGATAAGCTAACTCTGAACATAAGAAGTAAATATGGCGGAAAATGACTGTGGTTGTTATTTTGACAAAGATTCCCAAAGATTCATAAAACTTCTGATTCCTTATCGTGGTCACTTATCTGATAAACTCCTTTATGTATCGCAACCATAAAGAGATTCACTTCAATGAGACTTTTAACAACATTGTTACTTCAAGACATAACGTATGGTTCAACGAAACTTTCACATTAAAATCAGACAGAGTTATTGATTTGCTGTGAGTGTGAACAAGGAAGGAAGGCTTAATTGTATCGCAAGCAATTCTCAAATATTTATCTTTTGCATAATTATGCAGGTTGCTCATTCTGCAGGACATTTCGTTTAGATCGGAGTTAATAACGTGTTGGAGACAGCTCTTTTGCAATTCAAATTAGGGATCATAGCAGCCGAAGTATAAAAGCAAAGATAATATTTGTGCAGTCAGAGAATTTTCATTTGTTGAAGAAGAGAACTATAAATAACAGATTGATTGCGCACCTGCTAAGAAGACAACTAGCGCCATCCGTGATTTCTCCCAGCCATTCATCAAGTTTGTTGTGTTGTGCTCTCGATATCAAGTGGCTTTTTAAGATTGTTTGTTGGGCCTAAGTTCATACTCTTTGCAACTGTCATGTTTTACAAGGCATCGCAGAATTATGTTCTTGAAGATGATTCGCTGATAGGTGAGTAACTGTTGTGATTCTGGTGTTTAGCTAATCAGTTTGATTTGATATTGGATTGAATTTGTGATTCGCAATTCAATAGAACCCATAGATTTTCAACCAAAAATAGATTTCACATGCAGACCCAGACTCTATCACGATTACATTTCTAATCTTTGATTCGAATGTACAGCTCCTTTACTACTCTATAGTGTCTTTCGATAGCATCAAATTAAAGTAAATCAACGGAGGTAGCAGCTTAGCTGGGGGGCTGGGGGACTGGGGGACTGGGGCAATCTAAATATATTATTTGATGTTCTCGATATATGAAAACAATAGTAGCATAAGTGGCAAGTGGCTTTCTTTTGTTCTATTCTTAGACTTGATCGCTATATCTCCGTGCATTTATTTCAAGAGATGTACAGCCTTTCCAAGAATAGTTAGAGGGTCCTTGTATTAGAAACACCCAGTGCCGCTCATCTCCTTGAAGTTGAAACTTGTTCTTGAAACAATCATGTAGGAATCTTATCCCTTGATCAAGTTTTATTTTGCCCTAAGACTGCGATGGTATCGTGCGTTTGAACTATAGGCCGTTTATGGACTCTTTTAGAATCTTCTTCCAGACTCCCATGTACACCAGGAGGAAAGCGCAGCCTCAAGATAAATCAAAGCGCAAGAACGACGAATCTCAGTGTCTATACCCATGTATACATCCTTCAATTGGGAAAGGGTCAGGCCAAGTGTCCTAGAAGTATTCAGGGATAGATTCCGATAGATTTTATATTAACAATTTATTCTGAAAGATACCGTTATTCAAGAGAAAAGGCTTTTGATACCTCGAACAGAATACTGTTGTGAAAAAATAACTTTTGGCGTTAAATAATGATAAATGCGCTCAAAAAAGCCTGCGTTCAGAAGCAAACATCACTAAGTTTGCAAAGAAAATACTCGCTCGTAAACATAGATTTGCACAAGCATATTATAAAAGGATGGGTGATGTGAAGTGAAGTGCTATGCTATACCCATGCTAGATCCAGCTAGACCAATATGCCTTTATTTAATCTTCAATAAGATGGTAAACTTCGCACTTTTTGAAAGGATTCAATAAATGTTACTAGCCATGTTATGAATGTCAGTCACTGGCAAAATGCTCTAAAGATTTTGCGAGAAGGTTGTAGACCATTGATCGAATTGAACATCTGGCGACATGTTTGAAATTTTTCAAGAACATTGCCCAGCAAATCCTGCTTAATTCTGCTCGTCGGGCAATGTTTTGCGAGGTGGCCAAACGTGAAAATATTTCTTGGCAAGCAGATCTCAAATATTTGGCAAAAATTTGTTTGCTCCTTTGGCAAGGGCTTTACAAAATAATTCAAACTAATTCGACACGACATCTGCATGGAAATGATCTTGAAATTTCGAATAATGTTTCAGTTCGCAGTTCCGCCAGTTATTCGAATTTTGAGTTATTCATCTCATTATCTCCCCTCAGTGCGACTATGCACTAGACTATTTGAAGCAAGTTTTCAGAAACATTTTGAAAATCTAACTTTCACTGCGACAGAAACTTTTATTGCGTAAAACCGGGAAGATTTGTAAAATGGGCCTAAATTTGCGTTTAAAATAGAACTACAATAGACTCTGGATTGAGGGTTTTATACATCTTTATACAAGATGTTCGATTGAATGGTGTAACAATTTCTATCATACTGTGCACTTTCAAATATTCGACAGATTTCTTCAAGATGTCGTTCGATCCAGACTCCTTTGTGGAGAGCTAAAAGGGTCTATTCATGGAGGTGTGTCTGATTTGTCAGCCAATCAAGGTTTGGTGCCTATGCTGATTGACATTTAGGCCACTTTTTACATCAAAATGAGGCTTCACTTTGGCCAGGTCTATAACGCGGAACGCAGAATATTCCGCAAACTCGTAACCGCTCGTAACTCTGGCAGATTTTTTATGCATGTTTCATCAGTGGGACATGGTAGTTTTCTGAAGGACGCTTATTTTCAGGTCATTGATCGGTTGTTTTGAGAGACTAGGGTTATGGGTGGCTTTTTTCAATTTAAGTTGAATATTTTGCACTTAAGGGGCTCAACGCAACGTCAGACTTGTGGACTCCTACCACTCCGAGGGATGTACCTTACTGGAAATATCACTGTTTCAAAAAAATTAGATGAGATTTTTGTTAAGAGATTTTTTGGGATTTTAGTACCCTGGGTACCAGACTTGAATTTTAGGGACTTTTCGTAAATGCAAAAGGATTTTTATGAAAAGTGTATGAGATTTCCATGGAGTGATTGACCCTCACGGACCCTCATACCACTCCTCTGCAGTTCGTTATTATTTCCATCGGCGGTTTTTTTGGTTACTTATTTTTGTTTATGTCAACGTGTTTAGGGGCCTGTACCTATTGTTTCTGTTATCGCTTTGTGCATTTCTTGTTTTCGTTTCATGTTTTTCTGTAACGTGCTTTAGACCACGTTCAGACCTTTCTTGGGACAGACGGCACCCCGCGGGGGGGGAGGGTTCTTCCATAGTAAAGGTACCTGGGGATGTGCCGCCCTCAAGGGTATACTTTTTCGGACTTCTAGTCTAGCCAAGGGTATGCTTTTTGGAAATTTTAGTCTAGGCCAGTCTAGGCAAGGGTATAATTTTTGGCAATTTTCGTCCAGGAAAGGCAAAATTTTCTTAATTTGTGTCTAGAAACCCCAAATTTTGGCGATTTTGGTCTAGAGAAGGCGAAATTTTGGTGTTTTATGCCTAGAAAACGGCAAATTATGGCAATTTTGGTCTAGAATTTAGTCTAGCCAAGGGTATCATTTCACAAAAATTGGTCTAGCCAACGGTACCATTTTGAAGATGCTGGCGGCACACCCCTATCCGAAATTTGGCCAAGAGCCCCCCCCGTGCGGCACCCTTCATGGTCGCCGATATTTTCTCGCTATTGTTCCTTACCCCATTGTAATTAAAGCTTTGTTCCCACTGCGCGATGAACATTGATCGGATCGCAGGCGATAAGGAATTGTCACACAAATATTCAGTGCTGTTCTCATCGCGTTTGCCTTGTCGCCCACAGACCCCACACGTTCCCACTGCGCGGTGAACCCCGGTGAACCATCATCGCCTTCCTCGCCACCAACTTTCCAAATGCGATTAAAGTTCATTTTGCACTGGGAACGATCTTTTTTGACTGTAAAGCCTGATTCACAATGGTCGTAAAAATCAGGCTTTGCAGTCAAATGTCGTTCCCAGTGCAAGATGAACTTTCGTCACATTTGAAAAATTGGCGATGAGGAAAGCGAGGATCCAAACAATTGCAAAGGTTATGTCTAATAAATCAATTAAGTAGTCACTTGGGTGTCATTTGTGTATTTTGTGTATTGTAAATGATGTCCCTTGTGTCGCTGTCACCTTCAAGGCTTCCAAAAATCAGCCATTTCACTAATGTACAATTTCATGTTTGATATTTGTCGTCGAAATATGTTTTGGAGAAGCAGCGAAAAAGGAAAGTGAGCAATATGTTATCTTGGCACGCTACAAACTTTCATTTCTCAGAAACTGATTCTGATATTGTCGATGACGTTATCGAACGCAGGCAAGAAACAGTTCAATCTGTCAAGAGGGTCAGGGAAAGACTGAGATCGTTGCGTACTTTCAGCAATTCTTGGTTGGGTATGACTGATCATTTTGTTTATTGCGGGCAACCTCGTCCCCAGGGCCTTTTGTCATTGCGGGGTTTATTAGAAATTTATTTGTCATGATCATAATAATCTACATCTCAGTGTACGTAAAATCGTATGATAAATAATAAATACGTCATTAACTGTAGGAAAGTGAATTTCCAGCCATTACTTTTTGCATAACGTTTTTAGTGTTAGCTGATACTTTTCAATGTCGAAACGTCTGAAATGATCTGGTACGCGATCGAAGTATGTTTTTAAATTCACTTTTAGTTATTTTATATACCAAGGACAGTTTGCTGTTGAATTAATATTATAGATAGCGTATGTTTTTATATATTTTTTATCCTCATTATAATTGAAAAATGTTTGATTTTGGTATCAGTGAGCAAACAACATTGATAAAACGTCGAAAAATCGTTGGACTCTCAACGTTGCTTCTACATTGATGAAACGTCGAAAGAAATTTTCATCTACGCCAACTGTTAAATCAAACGTTGTTTCAATGTCATATCAACCGTAAAAATCTCTGAAATTGCATTATAAATTTTATGTTGATGGAGATGGAACATCGATATCCAGTTATTGATCAACGTTGAAACAAACCTTTATCCAGAATTCAACGAATGTTGAATCAACCTGTGCGCACTGGGTTTAACTTATACCATGTAAATTTTAATTTTTGATGGCGAATGAGAACTTTTTTACTTACTTAGAGATTTTCATGCGAAGAAAGTTGCAAGAAAAGCCCAAAGAAAGGCGAAAACAACGACGAATACAAGTGCTTGGCGCTTGGCTCAGCTCGCTTTTCGCCTATTTTCTGTTGCTAGGAACAACGGTCTTAGCAACATCTGTTTATCATTACAGTGCAGCCTCGTAAGGAAGAGAGTGCAAGGAATCACATTGATCCGCTGATCAGTGCCTTGATCATAGCCTGCGCCTGCGCGCAGCTTCAACAATTGATCATTGATCATTTTGTTGTTGTTATGTTGTCGTTCCTGAACAGTCGTTTTATTTAGCCATTTAGGAAAGGTCGAATGATTTAAAGACCGACCATTGACCCGCATGCTTTGCGATCGTTTGTTTTTGTTTTTCAATACTTTCTGACAGTCAGAAACTACGGAGCTGTGGAAAGCAAAATCACTGACTTCGCGCAAAGCATGCTGGTCAATGGTCGGTCTTTAAGTCTCATATTTCGAAAGTAGGTCACCTTCTTATCACCCCTGGAAATATGTAAATTAAATTGTTTAAGCCAGCCATAAAACTCTTTACAGTAACACTGCAAGTGACATGAGAATTCTTCTATTGTTATATTTCATTGAGACCATTGACACCCCAAACATGAAGACTGAATGAGTATTTAATCGGAGAGAAATCGTACGGTAAACTGGGATTTGTGGATAAATTCTTCTACAGACTCAGTGAATAATCCCTAAAATAGAGAGAGTGAAAGTTGTGAAAGGCAGCATCAAATTTCAATCATTTGTAAGACATAAGTACAAAATCCAACTGAGGCATACATTGTTGTACACTTCATGGAGCAAGTGTTTGTTATTGCTCTTGTCGTGAAGTCAGTCGTGTATTCAAAACTACCAACATATTTCAAACGATTTATTTTGGATGTGAATTGTTGTCTGAATTGAAGCGAAAGCATATGATTTCCGCGTGGGGATATTTGAAGTTGAGTTGCCTTTCGTGAAAGCTGGAAGTTTCCTGGAGCATCGACTGCAAGAGGGCAAGAGAATGCTGCGCTGGATTAATCGTGAGTTTAAATTGTACTTATATGAGCTAACGAATTCTCGGATAACCTATCTCACCTCCATCCAGGTTGCCAACAACTAATCTTATGGTAAGAGAGAGTGCAATTAATTAACCGCAAGACAATCGTCTCTTTTTGCGATAGTTAACTGCAGTTCGTTGTTTTATCGACCCAAGAGTTCAACCTCATGGTTCTAAACATGTGACAGAAATAGCAGAAGACTGCTGCCTTTAGCTGCCTCGACGTGAAGTTGGATAACTTTTTAAGTTTGTCTGCTGTAAATGTAAAAAGATAGTAGCAGATCTTTGATATTTGCAGTTGCAGCAGTTCAAAATCAGAATAAACACTGCAATTATGACGTCATATCACACCTTTCTATTAATTTGCTACAGAATTCAATAGCATTTTGGGCACTTGTGAAGTTCTGGAATTTTCTTAGCAAAGGCCCTATTAGTATTTTTGTCATATTTTAAATTGATTTCGTTATGATACAGAGCTTCACTCGTGTAGCAGTATACAAGCACTTGAATAACATTTTGTATAAACATGCAAACTTGGGTGTAGAGGGTGTAGAGGTGAGTGAGGTTACCATTCTCAAGCCGTCAGAGTCGAGAGTGCAGACATTCCTTTGCCCATGATTTGCCTTCTGTGTCAAAGCATGGTCAGAGGGGTGTCATATAATCAAATGTATGACACCTGACTATCACGTAAACAGATCTCTGTTAACAAATTTCCTCTCTATGTATCTGATGGTAATTCAGGTCAATTAACATTTAGAACTCTACGAGAACTCCCTTGCAATTCCCGACCGTTTTGACCAGAATAAGCAGAGGCCTCTCAAAAATAAAACAAAGAAATACCGACGCATTCGTTGTCTCCTTAGCTCGTGCGCACGTGCCAATTTCAGCAATTTCAATATATTTTTCACTCTTGCCCATGCCCTTATTCATGAACACATCTTTTAACCCTGCTGATTACCTTTAATTATAATAACTCATCAAATCAAGGGGAGGAAAATCAGCTCACTCTCTTCATGCTCTCTTCAACGGAGATCCATATTCATGTCGGGAAAAAAGCCCTAAAATCTATAAAAATCCTCTTGTTTCCATAAAAATTTCGTACCCCTTTAGGGTGTGTGGTACGCCCCTCGCTCGAGTCGACGATGAAGTGTAGACAAGTTTTTAGCGGAAAGAGTAGTGGCATTAAATAGTCACTTCAGTATGCGAAAATCTTTGGTTTATTAGCTAATACATTTCTTCTTTTTTTCCAATTAATAACGCCTGCATTGTATGTCTAAAACAATAAATATGATGGGATCGTATTTCAGTTAGGGGCTCACACCTCTCCAGGATGGGGGCGTCATGATTCGATCAAGTGTTTTGAGCCATTTTCTGGCATTTCGCAACCATGAAATTTTCGTAAAGTCGAATTTATCTATCTCGGTACATCTAAATACTTATGAGCAGAGAGCCTAAGGAGCTCTGTTAAAGTTAGGGTATCATTGTCAATACCGCAGCCAATCGCCGTTCACCAAAAATCTAGCATTCGAGCTCTTGAAAAGAAACAAACAATAACATAAACTTGTAACTGTGTATAATCTGCTATCAATGATCCGCTATTACTCAACTGTGCCCTGTTTCTTACTGCGGTATCTTATATGCGCAGTGCTTTGAAGGGCCTGCTTTTAAAAATCAACAATGCGAAACAGATGATGAATTATGGGTAATTTTTGGAAACATCGATCGCACTGTCACTTGAAACATTAACGGAAGCAAGGATTTGTGTTGTTGATATTGATTCAGGAAATAACAAACCACAGTTTTGGAGAATTGTTTCTTGTCCTTTCAAGAAAATTAGCAGTTTGATATCATAAGACCAATTTGATCACGACATGTGAGCGGTTTAGACATAGAGCACGACGTCAGATGATTTGATTGGTTAAAATTTGACAGGCATCAAAAGAGAGTGGCTCAAGTCACTTTCATACTGGCCTATTGTCTTTAATCTGCATAGGTCTGCTCAGGCCAACTTCTACTCGCCTTTCTCTAACTCGAGTATAAGGAGAGAAGAGAAAATATTCAACGCTACTTAAAAAATACATATCATGACATTTTTCAACACGAAACTTTTAAGAACAAGAACATACTGATCTGATGTTCGTAGAAGACAATTTGGTAATATCCATTTAGATCCAAGTTGACACATTGCTTCGAGAAAATATAGCCATGATCTCTCAGGCCAAACCAGTTTTTAGCAATCAGAAATATAGAGCAGGTGAACGGTGTTTCACTTGTCATAGGAAAGAAAAAAAATGTGTCAAATTGATCGAGATCATTGTAATATTGCTGCTGAAGGACAAAGCTAACATTTAAAAGGTTTGGCCCAGCGCGTTTGATTTGATTACCTTGTAAAACGATTTGTCGATTTTAAATAAATGTTAATGATACAAATTTTATTGAAAATTTTGCTCCAAATTTTATAAAGTTTGCAAGATTTCATTTTGCCAAAAATTGCAGGCTAAAGGCCGACCTCCACTGCAGTAGTTTTGGTCGGCGACCACCTTGCTTGTCTAGTGCGCATGCTCTAGTGTTAAAGATCATGCGCTCACAAGCATGATTCTTAGCATCTCAAAAGTCATATAACATGAAAGTCGTTTCTTCTGGCCTAGCTTCTGTTTGTTTTGCTTTCCATTCGGCGCGCAAAGGATCATAGTTAGTAATGGGTCTTTAAACTTTAATTAATCACGATTTGTTTTTTTAGGTGAGCCACCTGTGCCGATAGTACCTCATAGACGCACATCACAAACACATCAAGCTGCAGAAAAAGCATGGGCAGCACCTGTCAAGGTTGGTTCCAGTTTTAAATTCGACTTTTTCAGATTTCCCTGTTTTTCCTTTCGAAAAGAAACAAGTGAGCCAACCAGAGGCCTTCCCTCTTCATGCTATAGGAAGTTGATGAAGCTCATACTAGATTTTTAGGGATGATTGACGAACTCCATTCATGGGCTAGTGAACTGTTAAAGCTCGTCCTTTTATGACACCCGGAAAACTTCATTTGTTTGTGGCTCTGAATTGCAGACCCGTAAACCATTTAATCAATTATAGATTCAATTCTTGTACATGGATGATGCCATCATTTTGCGTCATTTTCGGTAAGAGACTTAGACGCTTCGTCGAAGAGAAGCCAACTCCAATGCCCATTCGGTAATCCTTTAATGACAAAAGGTTACTGTCTTTGGTAGGCTGCTTTAGAAGAAGACTCGTATAGTCTCAATGCTGATTGGCATAATAATAACAAAATTAAGATAACAACTGAGAAATACCTACAGGCCTAAGTTTGTGTCCTTGCTAGGTGCTTTATATTTCGAAATTGTTGTCTCAGTTTATAATTCATCCGGTAAGTTATTAAAATCTTTGCTCAACGCAAGTGAAAAATTGTATTTTATTTTCTTGTTGAGTAAATGGATCAACCAGAATCTAAAATAAGGTCCTAGGCAGGAACTCCGAAGGTTCGGGTAGGAGATATAATGAAGCTGTCTCTAATACTACCTCATGTAGTGGTTCACATTATCATTTCGAATTGGCTGCATAGTCCTCGACAAACGTCGTAAGCTTGCAGTGTCCAAGTTTTAATAACCGTAGGCGTTGGATAAAGTTGAGGATTGTTCCAAAGTAGCCACTAACTTGAATCAAATGAAGTGGTAAACGTTTTATAGTCCATTATTAAACATGGATGAAGTGAAGATCTACTGGCAAGGTAACAGAACACCTCAAAGGATCATATCATATCTTTTTCATAAAGCTCCTTTATCAATAACAACCTATCTATATCAAGGACATTAACCCTTCTATGATCCGCGGATTATTCTGCTTACATCAACTGTGCAAGGTTAAGACAAATATGCAGTAACGCAAATGACTCTTCTCCCACTAAATCCAAAGTTCCAATTACTGTGCTGCTTCTTCGCTTTCAGTAAAAAGGATCTTAATGAACGCCAATCAACCAGCATCCTTTGCGCGCTTCGCTTGTTGCCTTTCGACTGCGGCGGCCATTTTCATATGACAACATTCTCTGCAAAGCGCGACCGCAAAGGATGCTGGTTGACCGGCGTTCTTTAAATGGTTATTTGCCCTTTTTCATCAACCAATCAAATCAATTGAGATTTTTTGAGACGCAAAGGATGACGGTAAAAAACTCTACTTCTATCTATCTATCGACATAGCCTATTTAAATATATCTAGCCTGTCGATCTTAAAGTGAAATGGTAATAATATAGATAGGCCCGAGGCCATGTAGAAGCTGAAATCAAGATGAAGAGAGATAAGAGATACTAACAAACCAGACTGATTACATAGACTGATGGACGCTTTCAATTCAATTGAAAATGTAAAAAGTGTAAAAAAGTATTTTATTGTTACGATAACTGTGACTATGTAATGAGTCTATTAACAAACTGCATAGCTCCTTCCTGAGGCGCTCAGTTTCGCCCCGATCCCTATTTTCTCATTTTACCTGGATTTGCCCAAGTCATCTTGAAAGAAAAAGAAAGGGTGACTCGTTCCCAATAGCTCACAGCTGTACAGCCGGCTGAGTTTTGGTCCGGCAGGCGGCATTTCTGATCTTTATTTTCGACAAACAGTAATGAAGATTTTGAATTGCTTGTGGATAGTGGTTGGGTCCTGTTACGAAAATCCAACTAAGCGATGTCACAAAGCACATGTCTCATGAATAATTAATCAGAAGCTGTTGGGAGCTGTTGGGTCCTTTCCCTATTTCAAGACGACTTGTGCGAGTCCACCTTTTACCTAGCTTGCCACTCTTCTTGCCCATATTTGCCCCTTTCATCCAACTTCCCTCTTTTATTCAAAATGCATTCTCTTCAATGATTGATGAAAATTGCTAAATTAGCACAGCACAGCACAGGTTCCTTGCCGTAGCATTTTTGGAAGCTTCCAATGAGATATTGCAATTGATGTCCTCCATAGATGATTAACAGTAGCACTGTCTTATTCTTTTGCTCAGTTTTTCTTCTGAATAATGCGTGAAGTGTATGTTTTTCCCACTCTCTCTCTGAAGCAGTCAAAAAGTGGAATTTATGGAACAATAGGGGTGCACATTACCTGCTGTCACCTTAAATCCCACCCTGAAGTTACAAAAATGTACTTTACAAAATGCCACCTTCTTTGCCTTTATTCCTGCTAAGAAAGCAGTCTTCCCTTTTTCAGAATCAAGATCACCGTGTTAGCATCAGTCAAGAAAGAAGAAACAGAAAAAACTCAATTCCAGAAAACAAAAAAGAAGCATTCAGAGAAGCCCTTCAACGAAAATTGAGCCGTTCTGAAAGAAAGACTTCTGATGACAAAAATGCATTATGGGAAGATGAGATACTTGGTGCGGGAGAAACAGCTGCAGATCGATCAAAACGATTTAGTGTTGCTATTTATGGATCGTTTCGACGAGATTCGACAGTTGTCGTTCGAAAATTACATGTAATGCTTTCTTTTTTCGATTACATTGACAATAAGTTAAGAACTCTTGCAACATTTGGGAACCTATGATTGTCTTTTTTGGATGCTCTGCATAATTTGGATGGTACATGACAAACACTAAATCTCGCAACGAAAACACTGCTAAAGTTGTTACAGAACTTAGTAAAATAAAACGAAAAAAATGGAACTTAATTGATTCTAAAAAATGTCAATTTCGACTCGATTAGCGTCGAGCTACTTTTCCAGTCCCAGCGCTTGGGGCTAAAACAGCAGCTTCACCTTCCTTCTCGGTAATTGCCATTGCACTACAAGTGAGATTCACGTAACTCTTCACCTGACTTGTTCTTTGATTTCCCTAGCATTAATGAGAAATCGTCTTTTTTCCTACAGCCCATTGAGAGATTTCGGAAAGCAGCAACGCAGATTAAAGTCCTTAATATCATCAGAAAGGCTGCCGAACAGTAAGTATCTTCAAATATATTCTATATTTTCGCATTCTGAGAAAGTGGGAAAGCCCCCCATTTAACTGTCTTCATCACGTCTTTTTCTAGTGTAAATGGAAATAGTTTGTTTCTCGTTGCGTTCTTCGTCGTAGTATTATAGTAGTATATATATATATGTAGTAGTATTATTTAATTCTTGTTCATTTCAGACAGCGTAAAGATTATCAACAAAACACATCTTCATTTGTTATGATGCAACAGCAACTAGATGACTCGAAACAAATTGCAACTTCAGATGGCCTATCTTTCGATCCAAATTTTTATAAAGCCATAAAAGAGGTTAGAATTATTTCATGAATTTTCAGATTTTCGAATCCTTCAGTTGTTTATTGAAATAATTCTCTTGCCCTTCAATTTAAAGCAAATGAATAGGGTTAAAGACAAATGACGGATATATAGCGCCTAGTTTAAAAATAGGACAAAAGATGTCTGAGTTCCCTAATTGTCCAGTTGATTTGATATTCTCTCGAGGTCATCAAATACTAAAAGATGTCTGAGTGCCCTCATGTTTCAGTTGATTTGATAATCTTTCGAGTTCATCAAATACAATGGAATACAATAGGCTATATTTGGCTTGCCCAGGCCCCTGATTTATGTCGCTTTATATCTCCGTCATTTGTCTTTAATAGTGGAATATGCCATTTGCCTAATTTGCAGGATATCAGAAGGAAGCGTTCTCTATAGATGATCGACAATAGGTTGTGCGTGGCCTTCTTTTGTTCTGTTTCTAGACCAAATCGCTATATCTCCGTTCATTTCCTTTGAGGAATTTGAATATTGTTACAAGAAATATGTTAGGGATTTGACTTCATACATGAGTCTTTGTTTTCGCAATATACCCGGCACCCCACCATTTGATATCCGCTTCCACTTCAACTAAATTTTATCGGAATGACTAATCATTAATAACATTTCAATGGAGCAGAACTTGGACTCATGTCATAAGTCCAGATTGGTATATCTACTGCCTTGAGTGCCTTTTATGTCTCTTATTGTAATGATATTTGGTTTTGGGCGCAGAAGAATTCTACCGCAGCATATTATATGAAATAATTGTACTGTCTTTCGGTTTTGCTGTTGGATCGAATATGCCTTCAACATTGATTACAAATTCCTAGGCTGTTATTTATTGAAATTTTAGGTGCGTGAAAATGCCCTCGCTTTCATTTTTGTTTCATTTACAGGTAAATCTTTCAAATGAATCAATTTATATTTTGTCGATAAATCCATCGTCCAGAAATGAGGAGCAAGTAAATGCCGTAAGTTTGATTCTTGAATTTTTGCAATTTTTTAGAAATGTGCTTACTTCATGTAACATGTTCACGGGTAATTTATTTTGCGTATACATTTCTTATGTTTTTCAACACACAATTTCATGTGCAGGTTTCTTCCGCCGATAAAATATTGTCAGTTTATTTTGAAATTCAAGAATTTGAATTTTGAAGTGCAAAAGCTGCTCACATTTTGCAGACATTATGTTTTTATATAGTCATTTCATTTTTAAATTCAAAAGCTCAAAAGAAAAATTTCAAAACTGGCACAGATACTTGGAACCTTTGTGTGCAGTTTATATAAACGCTAATTTCCGAGGAATTAATTAATTGTGCCTTGGGAATAAAGTTAATTATACCTCATTCACACTGAAGCAGTAAACCCAGCTTTGTCAAGCCCAGGTTAAATTTCAACCAATCAAATGCATTCGATTTGTTGGATCAACCAATTAGAACGCAGCATTCAATAACCTGGTTTATTTTAAGCTGGTTTAACTTGCCAGTGTGAATGGGGTATTATTGTATGTTCAGAGCACAGGGAAGAAATGTAAAATGAAAACGAGGCCATAATGGCTAACCGGATGGCTTCTTGTGCGGAGAACCTTCGCGGCCAGCCTCGTTTTGCATTTCTTCCCTGTGTTTTAGTTCAGGATTTCCAAATCAATAAACGTGTGTTTGATTAGCCAGTGTATTGTGCTGTGCTACCTTGTTATGGCAATGTTTATTTGTAATACCATAACGAACCCTGGAATGCTCAGAAAGATCATTCAAGTCATCATATCTAAGTACATTTTGTCTTTGGTATTTTTTAGGTAATATCAGGTGTCAAGGCAAGTGTTCCTGCTTTTGGAGAATATCCATCGAGAATGCAAAGACAATTGTTATCCGTGGGATGGTACGAAAAGTGAGTAAAACAAAGTTTACGATTTTACATCAAGCCTCTAGTTTTGCAAAAGTTGAATCTTTGATCGTATTAGCCTAATGTGACGTAAATAAGAGTTCAAGGTTGCAAAGGGTTAGTCCTGTGATTTTAGTTTAGCCTGCGTGCAGACGATACTCCCCTCAGGAAAAGGGGCCTCAAGAATACCTTTTCCTGATGAGGGGGTATAGTCTGCACGCAGGCTAATTTTAGTTCTGTTTCTCGTTAGATTTGTCTTAATGTTGCCCATCATTTTGAGGTACAGAGTGCCACTTGCTAGTTATTCTAACCCACGTTTCGAAACAACATTTAGATGTCGTCAGTTATGCCAGGAAGAATAGATAGCTGTTGAGTCAGAAAATAGTAGAAATCGTTTGAAAATGTAGACAATCTAAAGCCTAACTTAGATGAAGAACCTTGCTACCATTTGAAACAACTTTCCTTCTCCATAGATTTGAACCAAATAGAGTTATAATCAGACAAGGACATCGTGCCCTCAATTTCTATTTCATACTTTCTGGAACAGGTAACGTCGTTTTCTAAGTTTTTTGTTGTAATTCAGAACTGAAGAGACACAAGTAGACATCGTTTCTCGTATTGTTCACATTTTCTAACAACCTTAATGTGCAAGACGGCTCTAATTTCATTTTTGCCTCATGTTAAATAGTGATGACCGTTTACGTTTATCTACAGGGTGTCCCAAAAATGGGTTAATAGTGCTGTTTATCTTTGAGACAATAATAATAATAATAATACCTTTTTTAATGTTAGTTTTACAATAGTGTGGACACTAATATACACTAACATGAAGCAATTTTAGAGATTGCATTATGGAACTTATTGACTGCAAGCGTTGCAGGCGCATTGGTTATCGAAATACCAATCTTTTATGAGCATTTTGAATTGATTTGCATTTTTGGATGACTTTATCTCATTTGGAAGAGAATTCCAAATCTTTGGACCCAAAAAGCTAATAGATTTTATACCATAATTTGTAGTTTTGATTTTAGGAACGAACAGAACGTCATTTCTTCGAAGATCATACCCAGTAGATTTTGGAAGAAAATAGTCTTTCATAAAAGCTGGATTCAAGTTGTGGAAAGTTTTGTAAATTTCAAGCGCCAATAGCCTAATAGAATGAATATGAATTGTAGTAGATTCGGCCTTGACGAGAAGACTACTGTACGATGAAGTATAATCTGATAGTGCTAGTCGTAAGGCCCTCTCGTTGATTTTCTCGAGTTTCTTTTGGCTTGCATTACTGCAAAATAACCAAATAAGTGGACAGTAATTGAAGTGACAAAGGATGAATGAATTTACAATTACTTGTCTCTCTTTGTTACCCATAAATCGAGCTAGTCTTTTGATTGCGTTAAGCTGCATGGCAGCTTTTTTGCAGATTTTATCAATATNTTAAAGGAATCCTCTGCACTATTTGAATCATCACAAAGATAGAAAGGTGCTTGTTGCAGATGCTGGAGGAAAGAGTCTTCACTGAAATTTTTGAAGTCTCTATAATATATAAATTTAGCATGATGTTTTGGGAGCTGTGATTTCCAAGCAGTTAAAATCATTTTGTGATAATCACTTATGCTTGTCTCAATTGCTTTACTGTGTTTAAATTGAGTTTTATGATTTGTAAGAATAGCATCAATTGATGATGGATTACAGTTAGGCTTGAAGCAGGTGGGTTCTTTTATGAGGTTTGAAAGGCCTAAAGTGCTACAAATAGTTTTCAGATGTAAGTTATCTGGTGTGAGGTTTAGGTCACCAATTATTATAAAATTTTCATAGTTTAGGCTAGCTTTATCAACGATTTTGATGAGTGAGTTTTGGAAACATTCATTGCTTGAACTGGGTGGGTTATAAGTAGCAACAATTAACCATTTTTGCTTTTTTAAATTTATTTCAAGGCAAATGTTCTCTATTTGGCTATCTTCTAAGTTGTTAGTCCTTTTACTTTTGATTGAATTTTTTACATAGACTAGCAGACCACCACCATGGGCATTTCTGTCTTCACGGTAAGGTGTTTTGTAGCCTGGTATTTGAAACTGGCTTGTAGGAAATGTGTTATCAATCTTTGTTTCACTAATAACTACAATGTCAAGCGAACTTGTAGTTATTAAATCTTTTAGTTCACAAAATTTGTTTCTGATGCTATTTATGTTGAGGTGAGCAATAATAGGATTTTTTGGACATTTTGTGCGCATATCTTTCAAATCTTTATAAGGAAGTTCTTCATCTTCCATCGAGTCTATTTCTGTTTTATGAGAAGTTTTGGATGATTTTAGTCAATATTCTGCCTTAATGCAATCTCTGAAGTTACAGGCTAGTCTTGCAGTACCTCTTTTATTTAAATGTAATCCACTGTTATTGAGGTTGTCTTCACTAATATTTTCATTATCAAGGAAGTTTATGTTTGTTTGATTGCAAATATCATTTAATGTAGTATTGAGTTGATCAACACTAGTATTCAAGTTTTTGTTTTTCATCTGATGTATGACAGAGGACAAGTAGATCTCACAGTTGGGTAGTTTACCTTTTATATCATTGATGATTGATTTAATTTCCTGATGAATGTTTTGTAATGATACAGATTGCATCAGGTCATTTATGCCACAGTGGATGATAATTGCTGCTGGCTTTTTTGATAGGCTTGGCTGCAGGTAATGTTTCAGTTCAACTGATGTCATTCCAGTTACAACCCTTTCTTTCAAAATTTACTTGATTTTGACATTGCTAGAGAACAAAGGAAGTGGTGTGTTCGAAGTAACCACTTATTATGCCCTTCCTTTGCCATAAATCAGCAACCCCTTGTCAGATTTATTCGAGCAAGGTCTCAAACTGTAAGTTGAATCCTATTGTATGCAACTGTGTAGAGAACGGGACAATTGAAGTTACAGCTCCTCCGCAGCAGCCACACACATGGGCCACAATCTTTTTGGGACACCCTGTTTATCAAGGTTCACAAAACCGGCACTACTGTCTTCGAAAGCAGCTGTACACTTTATTCCAAAGTGATTGTCTCCTCCCTATAATCTTCCTGACTTCTGCTTTTCATAGCTGTTGTATCATTAACGACAAAAGACAAAGTAACAGGAGCATCAAAAGATATAACAGTTGCTATTCTTGCGAAAGGACACAGTTTTGGGGTAAGTTTTCGTCTTCTATCGGTTTCAAATTCTCCTGCAGAACGAATATCCTCGTCTCTCCATAGACAGGCATACTTCGTCTAAGATCATGATTATTCAATCGAAAGTTCACGATTAACTTCTCCAAAATCGAGTCATAAAAACGGTAAAAAATCTACCAAAACCTATAAAGTTAGAGATGACGTTCCAAAAAGGGGTTCTAAAGATGAAAGAAACTCTAACATCGATACAAGTATGTATTTGACATCGGCAAGCTTTGAATTTATCATAGACACAATACATTTGTGTCATCGAAAGAAATAAATAAAGGCTGAAGATCCTTTACCCGGGGTTTCAGAGCTTTGAAAGAGTATTTTTTAGACTCTGGCACCCAGGGTAAAGATCTTAGCAAAAACGGACATGATGTCTGCAGAAATTTTGCTTTGTTGCTGAAACGTCCAACACAATCAAGGATTAAAATATCTTTATAGTTTTGACTAAGTCGAGTAAACATTTCTTAAGTGACATTTTATCAATTTGCATGCACGGTTTTGAGCACCAATAGATTGTTAACCAGTTGAATAGTTTCATTTACCGTGAAGCAACATTGTTCGTCAATACATCTAAATTGTGTACTTTTCATCTCAAAGGAATTAGCACTTCTTCACGACACTGCAAGAACAGCAACGGTTATCTGTCAATCAGAGGTCGTTCTTTTAGCTGTTTCAAGACAGGTAAGGGGGAATATCTAAACGGTCCTAAGTTCTGATGAATTATTGTTGTTGTATTTTTATTTCCCTGTAGCTCTCTTTGTTAGTATAAACAATTGGGAGTTCGCCAATATATCAAAGCCTTGAAATAAATTAGGGTTAGGGTTAAGGTTCAGGTTAAGATTGAAGTAAATTAGGGTTAGGGTTAATTTTGGGGTTAGGGTTAGCGTTCGGTTTCGGGTCAGGGTTAGGGCTAGGGTTAGGGATTTCAAGATTTGATATATTGGCGTATTACCAAACAATTTCTGCACTGTTTCTTGGAAATATTTCAATATTTTGATTTTAACTCGTACAGACATTGTATAATTTTGTTTTGGACTTGGGAATTCTGGACAGTAGAATAAACGACTGCGTTACCAGAGCTACACATTGTCTCGAAAATTCGTTCCCTAAACCTCACATTACTTTCTTATTTCTCCCAGCTTCTCTTTGAAGTTTGATTCTGGGTGCCTCTTTCACTAGCGTGGCAGTTCGAAAGAATGAATATTAACTATATAGACAAACTACAATTATCTCAAGTATAAAGAAGAGCGAATGGGAGTGCGGGTTATGTCAAAGAATCATTAGCTGTACAGTACAACTTAAAAACTGTAACAAGAAAGCAGCCAGGAAGTTGCTCAATGTAAAGAAGATCTAATCTCAAAGTTGCTAACATTGGTTTCTTGTAGGATTTCATCGACATATTTTTACGGAGCAATGAAGACGATGAAGAACAAGAGCATATTCGATTTTTAAGGTAAGGTAAAAGTGACTTGATCGGTTTTGAAGAAATTAGACTAATATTGCCCTTTTTCATTGTGATGAGAGCCTTCATATAGCATTCTCAAACGTGCCAGGTTTCTTATGTTTTTTATTTTTGATTCATGAAAGTTTCAGCAACATTCCTTATAGAAGTATTGCAAAATTGTGCAAAAGTGGTTAAAAGGGCTCTCAAATTTTATTTCCTAACGTATAAAGAGCAGTATTTTTCTTTTCATTTTGTTACTTAATTATTGGTGTTTGAGCCATGCCAACTGTACTAAACAAATCAACAGCAAAAGCACCTCTTCTTAATATGAGCCTTTATTTTGTTGTAGATCTGTGGTATATCTGAAACGTCTACCTCTTGAAGAATGTGGAGGAAGACTTGGAATCTGTCTGTGTCATTATTTCAGGTATTTTGTTTTGTTTGTAGTCATAAGAAACTAAGAATTTTAGCCATTACTGAAAGTTTCTTAAAATTATCAGATTTTCAGTACTTAGAGTTTCTTACGAGTTTCTTAAAGGTTCCATAACAATCTTCATGTTTACTATCTGTGCCCTCGTGAACATGTCGAAACAAAGTTGTTGAAGCCTTTCCAATGTTCAGACATTACTCAAGTACCTTCTGAGTAATATGATACAGGAAACCAGTGAAAATAAAGTAAACATATGCTAAGAATTTCCTTTATTAAAATGAATAGTTTTTTAAGTGGTATTTTCCCAGTACTGAGAGTTGAGATTTTTGGCGATCTGAGAGTTGAGTTTCTTATAAGCGGTTTCTTATTAACAAAATAAGTGTAGAGAAGAAGAGTCCTTAAAAACCCATTGCTAACCATGATCCTTCTTGGCGCCAAAGCCAACTTTCGTATGAAAGTCGTTTTTATTTTGGCCTAGATTCTCTTTGTCTTGCTTTTCATTCGGCGCACAAAGGATCATGGTTAGCAATGGGGCTTTAAGAAATGTATTTTGATTTTCTTTATTCATCAAAATAATATGCTGTCCACGACAGAGCAATGTTTATATTTGTTTCGATATTATTTGAATACTGGCATTGTTCGTACTAATCCATTATACGAGTTGCTCGTATAAGGCTCAGTACCGCTATATCACGTCTTCGTATGCATCAAAAAGAGAAGAAATGTGCCCAGTGTTTACTGATCAACTAGAAATGTACTCCACCTTACTTTTGTTGAATTTTGTCTTATCTAACTAAAGGTCTACGTTAGCTCATTATAGAATATTATATCAATCTTTCGTACACATTTTTACTAATAACATGAACGCGTGTTTCGTTTACTTTTATTCATAATTTTATTTTTATTTTTAGACGAGGTGTAGTCATTGACAAAGACCCTACGAACTCTGAGTGGATTTATATTGTCAAATCTGTAAGTATTTTAATAAACTTTGATTTTCTATTAGTTGCCTATTAATTTTTTAGTGTTTTTATGTAATGGCTATGGAGTAGTCATAGCCTTTTGCTCTGCGTGGTATCGTCCTTGCAGTATCGTAAAGTAATTTGTAAGTAGTATTAATACCATCTTGTATTGTAAAATTTTTAATTGAACAAAAATAAACTTTGATTTGTCTGTTCAAAGCGTTTGCAATCATTCCTTGCAATTGCAGTATGCGTTTGAATAGACTCACATGTCTATTCTTGACGTGCAAACGGGTGTTCCATAGAACTTGTCACAGATTAAATCATTATAGCAACGTAGATACGGCTTGAATCCATCTGATTTTTGATAAACTATATTTCACGAAAGATTATCTAAATTTTGAAGGTGTGCGTGGAGGCAACTTCGTGTTTTAAATTCTAACCAAGACATGAAAATTTATTCCACCAAAATCACTTTTCCCATTCTAAAGTTGTTGATAAATTTGGTTGGAATTTGTTTGTGAAAATTCTGAAAACTTGCTTCTCTGTAGGGTTCCTGTCGAGTATTAACAAGACTTTCAAAACCAAGAACAGATCCAGCATATCATCTTTCAAGAAAATTACCAAAATTAAAAGAAGAAGAAATATCAAGTAAGAACAATCTATTATTTCTTACAGTATAGCTGAAATTTTACTGCTAATGGCTACTTCTGATTGCTTTCATGTTTTCAATGATAAGAAGCAACCTCGTTCCCATGACCCAAAAGGAGGCTGCTGAATCCAGCATTGACGTAGGAAACTGGCCCTCGGAACCAGGTTGGATAAGAAGCACTTTTTGTTTGCTGCTTTATGCCTTCTGGCTCAAAAGGCTAGTTAGCTAGTTGGTGGCTGGTATGGGTTGGCTGTTTTAAGTAGGCGTTTAGGTCCACTACCTTTGTGGCTCATGCATTGAAAAATGAAACAGTTTACAGTTTAATGACATACTTTTAGAAATGCCACGAATTTCTGCAAAATTCAAATTTCTGCGTGTATTACTAATGTGCGATTCTGAGCATGGGCGTTAAGAAACGCGGTAGTGATTCCTACAAATATTTTTCCTCCCTGTGTCCCTATGCCCGTGAAGGTTGTTGTTGTTGTCAGTCACTCAAATCAGAACTCAGGGAAACAAGGAAAACCAGGCACAGCAACAACAACCTTCACGGGCATAGGGACACAGGGAGGAATGGGCATAGGGACACAGGGAGGAAAACAATTTGTAGGAATAACTACCGCGTTTCTTAACGCCCATGTTCTGAGCGATGATGATTAAAAATGCTGGTTTTTTCGTTTCCCATCTTGGGCTAGGAAACCGTCGCTCACGAGGTCACTTTTTATCACACTTTATCGTTTTTTTATTGTCTTCAATCGAGTTTCTTTCGAGTAAATTTTATCGCTCCAAGTCGTGTAATAGTTGATTACATTTCATCTCATTTCTCCGCAGAGAATTTTCAATTCCGACGAAAAGGGTCAAAACAAAAGAAAGAGGCTGCGAGTAGTGAAGACCAGGCCAATTTACTTCTTCCAAGTATAAATCCTCTTCAGAGATTACGACCAAGGACACATTCTGGTCCAAGTAGTAACGTCTTGTCTCAGTTATTGGTTAGTGGGGAAAGAAAAAAGGCTTTAGATGACATGATTCTCAAAAGATCAAGGCATGAATCGCTTACAAGTCGGCATGGATCGGTGAGTTGAACTCTTCTCGTGTCTCTTAGGAATCTCCCTATACAGTAAGTATCAACAAACTTGAATTCTGAAGCTAGGAGAAAATGCTTCTTAATTAGATGGTATTGTTCCAATTTTATGATTAGTTTCTTAACTTGAGGCATTGAGGTACTATTTTATCAAACTGGTGCTGGAAAAAAACCAAGGCCATTTGGTGTCGAACGTCTGGTGGTTTATTCAAAAGAAGTGATATGCTGTGTTGGAATATTTTCCCCCTTCATTTTTGCCATTTTAGTTGTTAGAGTTTTCAGTTTTTTTCTGGCTAATAATTACTGTTCAAAGATATGATCAAATAGACTCATTAGCCTCGAAAATTTCCAACAACAAAAAGCTCTTGACAAGAGTTTTAAAAGCCTAAGAGTTTCTTATACAGTGTTTTTAGTAGTAAGGATTACTGTATGTTTAGGCTCTTGAACGTAGGAACTGAGGTGATACGAAATAGACATTTATGCATGAATAAGTAGATATTAGATAATTTTTCATTTTCTTCACAGAACAATTCAAGACAAGGAACGTATATCTACACATCAAAAAGTGAAAACGACCGTAAGTATTTTAAAAACTTTCAACCTCGCTTTCAACATTTTATCAACAAAATTATCGAACTGTTTTGTCATGATTGTGTCATAATTTGAATAGATTTTTCATATGAATTTTAGAGCCCAAAGCTAAGAGAGAATCCAATTGCTTACCAAACGTCTGCAAGAAAAGTTCTGTCTGAAAAATGTGGCTTCTTTTCCTTTTTAGTATAAAGGAACATTGGATTTTAAATTGTCTTAGAATCGATTTTCTAAATAGTTGATAGAAAACCCAAAGGACTAAGCCCCTACTATGGATCTTACCACGATACAAGTTGTGCTTCTTTAATCTTTGATGCCAGTTTCAATCTAACTCTCATAGAGACTGGTTTGACCGTTAATGTTAATCTTATCCCTCTTCTGCCACGGGGACGTTCAGAAGACTTTATGGTATCAGGTATTTACAAATGTGTGGTTGTAACGGATCTGAATTTCGTTTTCAGACTTTTAATAAATTCAGTCAATCTTCTTCTAGCAGTACCTATAAAGTTACTAAAATTTAATTCTAAAACTCTGCCCCTCCTCTGACCCAAAGACAGAATGTCCAGTAGTCAAGATTTGTTTCACAGAAGCAGATAATTAGCCATAATTGTTGGAAGAAAAAAACTTAATACCAATGCAGTTAAATCTCTGGATTATTCTTTTAGTGAAGAAAGGAGAAGAAAAACACCGGCAGACCATTATGAAACTGGTTGAAGCTCATAAAAAAGAGCTGGAGGTACTATGAATTACTTTGTCATTTTAGGGATATTAGAGAACTCTACCTAAAATTGCTGCCTGCTAAAGACAGTTTTTCAAATTAATTATCGTAGACATGCTGCAAAAATCAACCTGTTCTTGTATTTGACTTTTTCACTGTTTCTGTACCAGCCCTGGTAGAATGATTTATGAAATTTCTTTATGCACTGTTGTGTGAAAATAGATCTTAAAAGGAAAAGTTCCCACAAAGATGCAAAGCAATTTCTATACTTTGCAATATCACCCAAATCAATTTGGCCTTTGCTACAAATGCGTAAAGGAGAATTGTCATGTTCGCTAACAAAATGAAATTTTGACAATTTAAAAAAAATGGCAGTTCTTTGTTATTCACATGATATGAAAACCGTTACTTTAAAACCCATGTTGTATTTCAGGATAAATCCAATAGAAAAGGAAACAACAACAACAGCAACTCACAAGATGTTTTTGTCCAGACAGAATTGTTGAAACCAAAAGATCAATTTGTAAGTATATTCTTATCTTTACAGTAAAATGCGTCAGAATTGGGATAGCTATTTTCTAAACTCATTCTAAAAGCATGTTTATTGAGTGATCGCTAGGGAATTGACAATGCCTAATCCATGAAGTTGCATGTCGAGGAAGAATAAACACTGTGCAAGTCTACAGAAATTCTTGGCACTTTTAATACTTCTTTAGTTGGCAAAATATTACCTGTTTTAATAATTTTTTATTGTATTGTTCATTTTTTACTATTTTCATACTGGAATTTAATCGGTTTTTACTACTTTCTCATTTTCGCGTTGGTCAAGATGTGCTAAAGATTTCTCCTAACATAGGCCATAGCAAATCGTCAGATAAGATCTGGAAGAGAAAACCGAGAATGTAAACAGTGAATTTGTTTCCAATTGGCCAATCAGAAAGGCCACTGAGGTTTTCGCGTAGTCAACGAAAAAGGTACAAAGAGTAAACATATTCTGTTTGTCAGCAAAAGATTGGTTATTTTGAATCTGATCTGACCATTTTAAAATAATCCACTCAAATTTCTAAACATAAAGTCACGAGGTTATTTCATTTTCTTTCAGGGATTAGCCTCTCTACTGTATCATGATGTTCCACAAACAAAATCATACCTGGTAAGAAAGTTATTGAGAATCTATATCCTTTGGAATGTCTTAAAGGAATCACTGAGATTGACGAATCATTTATGTGAAGCTATTCTCATTCTACACGAGTGTGCTCATTTTATTTGACTCTGTTATATTTTTTTAACTTGTTCTTCTCTCTGATTGTCGTATTTCACGTTATAGCCATCAAATTAAACAGCAAAAAAACATTATATACTAAACTTTATATGCTAAAGGCATTTATATGATTACGTCTTTGTTTCATGATGGAAATGTGGGTTGAAACGGTTAAGTTCATGTCATATTTAATGAGTTAATGCGAGAAAATTTTCGTTATAAAAACAGTCTTAAAATACTAGAATTTGTTTTATCAGGTCATATTCTTATGGACAACAAGCAAATGAAATTCACACTGTAATAGTCACAGCAGATCCCTAGAAAGAGAGGGAAAGAACGGAGAATGTGCGATTATTTGAAATTAGCAAACGTGAACAATTGATTTTGTGATTTCTTTGTCGAAATAGTCTTCATGTGTTGCATGATCAAGTTACTGTTATAACTCAACTCTCTAAAGTAATTAATGGCTTCAGTGGTATTAATTCATAAATGATGTTTTATTTCATCTATATTTTAGATAAGCAATGGCGCTGAATGTGTTTTGCTCTCGAAAGCATGGATCAGGCAGAAAGCTAATGAAAGTTTACTTCGAGTCCTAAGATCCGAGGTGAGAGCTGATCGTTTGTTTTCTTTCATCGATATTACGGGGCAAGGGCAGATTTTGTAGCAATATCATTCGATTCGTTATTTTCCGTTCACAAAGTGGTTACACAGGCTGTTTGCGAAATCGTTGATCATTTGTCTATCCAACGCGGAATTGGTTTTATTAATTAAGGTCAAAATGTCAACTAGGTAGTTAGTTTTGCTGGACATTTAGGTCTCACCGGACCAGATGTATGTATTTGTAGGACCTAACAAAGTGTTTCCCAGAAATTTAAAAAATCAATCCGTGTCGGGTGGGCAACTGATCAACTATTTCACAAACAGCCCCTACATTGACTGCAAGCAAATTTCTACTGCCGATAACCGTACACGTAAAGAAACCAAGTCGCATGACGATAATTCAAGAGCCACTTGTCCTTGGTATATGAAATAATTCAAAGAGAATTCAAAGATATACTTTTCAGACGTTTCGGATTTCTTCTTCATCAGTATCTGTTCTTACTACCCCGAGCCACAGAAAGTAAGATGGCTAATTCACTCATGATGCATGCGAAAGGAGGGCCATTAAGAGAAGACAAGACAATACATCCAAAATGCAAGAATAACTGTACACGTCTGCCACTAGAATTTTTTGTAATGATCCGATCCGAAAACCCGAGTAATAGGCAATGCAATTCTTGTATATTCGTATATGCAAGTCAAGCAGTTATTGCGGAGCTTCTGAATTAGATGAACGAACTTGACATGAATCGACATAGAGCGCCCATTAGTGGCACACTTAGATTTGTTTGAACAAGTAACATTTGTGAGACTGAAGCGCAACATATTCTGATTTACAATTGCTCATTCAATCTTATCATATTTCTTTCAGATATCCCCATTTCCAAGTGCCTCGGAATTACAGCAAAATTTACAAGATAAAGCCAACTGGGACAGTTATAAATCAGAAGTTATAAACGGAATAATTTCAGCACGGATCTGACCTCTGCTTCGGAGTAAACGTAACGGCGTTCATATAGGTGAAGGCCTGAAGGATAATAGATTGCAGTTGATAAAAGAAAATGGAACCAAACTGCTGGAATTATTCATTAAATATGTTCAGGTCATCCAACCAAGCCCTCCCTTAGCCATATGTTGTTCAAAGGTACGTGAAATGTCGGGTACAAATTAAACTGGCACTTTTTCAAAGTGAGTGCTGAGATAGGTACTTAGTATCCCACCACAAGGTCACAGGTCACAGGTCACAGGGTCATAGCCATTGCTTCAGTTTCTCAGTGGTAAATTCATAATGTATCCACAAAAAGTTCCAGTTTTGATTGATTTCTTAAACTCAACACATAGGCCGAAACAGGCTATCAAGAACAAGATAGGAACATTTTAATGCATCTCAGATCGCCGAAAAATTAAGAAACTCCAGTACTGAGAAAATATAACTTAAGAAACTATTTATTTTAATAAAGGAAATTCTTAGCACATATTTTTACTTTATTTTCACTTTTTTCCTGTATCATAGTACTCAGAAGGTACTTGAGCAATGTCTAAACATTGGAAAGGCTTCAAAAACTTCGTTTTGAAATGTTCGCGAGGGCACAAGAAGTAAACACGAAGACTGCTATGAAAACTTTAAGAAACTCGTATGAAATATGGAATTTCTGTGTACTCAAAATTTGATAACTTTAAGAAACTTTCAGTACCGGCTCAAGTTCTAAGTTTCTTATAAAGATTTACGTGTATTCTACGAAGGATCGAGCGATATTGTTATACACTTTTATATGAGAGCTTCTATCACTTTTGTGCTCATTCAAAAATTCTACAAAATGCATAAAAATATCGCTCGATTCAGACTCTTTTATGGAATAGCTAAAAGATCTATTGCCTAGATACTCGAATTTCTGAAAAGTGAAACATAACACAGTTTAATCATTCCATACATCTACAGTTACATGTTTGCAATCATTTGAAAATGGTTTGTGGATTTTTTCCTGAAGTCATTTTGAACAGCATCTATCGAGATTCCTAACGTGAATTATCAAATGTATAGAAGCTTGAATTTAGATTTTTAAGAAAACTGCTCCAGTCAGGTTCACGGGGGTTCACTCATCGTCGTTTTGATACTATAACATTTTCTCTGTGTAGTCATTGCCTGATCTGTATATTCATCATCATTTTAACTGTAAATAAGATGATATTTTAGAAACCTGTAAATCTATTTAATAGAATTATGTAGAGTGATAGATTTATCTAAAGTAAATATTAGAAGTATCAAAGCTGGCAAATACAGATGAAAGTTTTGTCCATGTTACAATCTTTTGGATATTT
>REGM01000033.1:417526-435698 GCA_004194415.1 Aurelia aurita
AGTTCTCTTATTTTATCTTGATAGAGCTAAAACTACTAATGTTTACAATAAACGAAACTACTACAAACAAAAACAAGCATAATGCAAAGAAAATAAAAGCAATTACTTAAAGGGGGCGTGGTGGTTGTGTGGCTTGTAACGGAGTTTGATATTTCTAATCTAGTCGACCAGTTTTGTGGATAAAGCTTAAAGTTAAAAGAAGTATACCTTTATTAAGGTCATTGGGAAGGTCTTTAGGCGACCGTCTCAAAAATGTTTGGTTAGTGTCGTCCGACCGACCGTCTTTTAAAAATGAAAAAATCAGAATTTTGGATCGGGCGTCTAAATTTTATCAAGATAAAATAAGAGAACTAAGATAGTCTAACTAAAATCAGTGTTTTTACTTACTTTTGTTTAGGCCATATCTGTGATTTCCCTTCGCCCAATCCTACCAAATATGACATCTTTCGAATCCTCAAACATTGAAGAACATGATTGAAAGGGCTTTTCTTTGATCCAACCGCTAACAAAGCCTTAAAAACGACATGTTAGTCGAGCAGTTTTGGGCTCCGCCATGGTAAAACCGGAGGCAAAGTGACGAAGTAAAGACTCGCGCAGACGCGCATCTTCTATTTTTGGCACAGAGCTTTCAGCACCAGAGCGAGGTCATGAGAACCTCTGCGCGGTCTAGTCAGGGGGCTATGTTACTAACTTTTCTGGTTAATTTCGCGCCGAAATTCATAGTCTCGAAAATAAACATGGCTGACAAGAATATTGGTATTACTTCCTCTTTAACGGTGAAACAAAGATTAATCGAGAAGCTGAGACGTAAAAGAGAAGCACAGGGTGAAGTTATTCATGAAGAAATCCGAGAAGAATCTCCGCTCCAAGCAACTAGCAGCTCAAAGTTGGATATAATCGAAAAAGCTATTCGGGAAAAGAAGATTCTTGACGTTGTGTTGTCAGCAAGACAGCAAATGAAAGATGGGGGTGTTTACTTTGAAATGAAAAGAAAGTTTCCAGATATTGTTGACCCTAAAAACGGAGGACCATTGCATTCTTCTAGAGCCGTTATTTTATCAAATGGAACTGCTATTTTCCAAGTGCTTTCAAGACCTCATTGGATGGTAAACCTCATTGAAAATGAATTGCTAAATGTCGATGCTTTAGAGAACCTTTTGAATTTGTTCAGCACCCACCACTACTTTTGCGTTGGTATATCACCAACAGAATTTAAAGAAATATCTTCTGAAATTCACATCCACTTAAAGAATAAAGAATATCACAAGACCCCATTTGAGAGAGTGGCAAGTAATAAATGCCAAGTCTGGTTCAAGGCCGCCAAAAATATTAGCAAGGTGGAAAAGGAAACTGGGGCTGTGTGTCAGGAGTGCAAGTCTTTCTTTAGGTATGTGAAACGAATGAATGCCAGAAATGCACACAAGAGCAAAACAAGTCTTGAAAAACGCTTTAAAGTTTCTTCAAATTTTAAAATTTCAAAACTAACTCCAAGAAGTCAAAAAAGAAGACTAAAAACAGCATCAGTTAATCGAGAGGAGTTGAAGAAAAAGTTAAATCTGTATGAGGAAAAAGTAACTGAATATCAAATCACACTTGACAATGATCAAAATGATGAAATGGAGCAGATAGTGAGCTGGATAAACAAAAATGCAGTGAATGACATGGAGACATTATTGGTCACAGGAGATGGAGATGAAGATATACCGGATATTATGAGAGAGACATGGAATAAGGATACAATGGATAGGGGGCAATTCTATAGAGATCAGTTTTGTAATAAAGGTAATTTTTATGAANAACAGTCTGACATAAATGATTGATTAAAACCAGTCCTATCAAATATACCGAGAAAATGCTAGCCGCGGTCCGCTGCGCAGGTGTATATTACAAGGGCTTGCTTGGGCTGCCTTGGGGCGGCGCGAAGATGGCAAATAACTCACACCTATCTTTTATTTACCTTTTCATTCATTCATTTGTTTGGATACCGCAGTTTTATGTATTATTGTTTCAACAAACCAGACTAAAAACAGCATCAGTTAATCGAGAGGAGTTGAAGAAAAAGTTAAATCTGTATGAGGAAAAAGTAACTGAATATCAAATCACACTTGACAATGATCAAAATGATGAAATGGAGCAGATAGTGAGCTGGATAAACAAAAATGCAGTGAATGACATGGAGACATTATTGGTCACAGGAGATGAAGATATACCGGATATTATGAGAGAGACATGAAATAAGGATACAATGGATAGGGGGCAATTCTATAGAGATCAGTTTTGTAATAAAGGTAATTTTTATGAAACTTCACTTAGTAGACCATTAGAGTGCAGACTTATCAACAAATCATAAGTTACATATATATTCCTCTAATAAATATTTTTTACCAGCTTCTATCAGGGGCTTTTGGAGTTAACTTAATCAAAAATGCGCTTGAGTAGATAGCAGTATAAAGAAAACCTTTGATTGAATAAGAAAATTTTATGAGTGGTTTCTCATTCCAGGCAAAAAGAGTAAACATGGGCATCGCTGGAGCATGATTACATATCGCATGGGTAAGCCTGCTTACAGTAATCTTGTTGCACTTTCTATTTCTCATTATTGAAAATGATTTTAGATACACTACAAATTTCTTACCATTGAATATTGCACTGAATAATATTTGCAGACTCCTTTTTCTATTAAGAAATTAATTAACCACCAACTGCAGTTCTTATGTAATGATCACCGCAAAAGATCTCAACAAGATGAAAGTTATGAAGCACATACATTTTTACCTACCATGAGACAGTTTTCAAATAATCCATAGGAACTCCTTTAGTCATGCTTTAAGGGGAATCTAAGCAAAATATATATAAACCTTTGATAAAAATAGCCTTGCGAAAGCAATAGGCTGTGACACATTCCGCTGTGTCGACAGAAAATAGTGATATCTGATTGGCTAGAATGTGACCTTCCAAGTGTCTTGAGCCACTTATTTATGCTTACATTCCCTTTAATTGAATGCATATTCATCCCTCTTTGTCTTAGCATCTAATATCTTGTATTTTCAGCCCTTGCTATTTATGTACGTTCCCCAGCTGCATATGAAGCATTGAAGAGCTTTAAAATTCTTGAGCTGCCTTCAACCAAAAGCCTCCAGTTGTTCACCACAATACGTAACCATTCTCCAGGCATCAATGAAGAATACATTGCAGAGAAAAAAGAAGATTATTTACTTTATTCTGAGGAATGTGAGAAAAATGGTTGGAAGAAGCCCCTTGGTTTGGGTGCCTTGATTTTTGATGAAGTGAAAGTTGTAGGGAAAGTTGCAATGAACATGAAAAATGAAAAACTTCTTGGGCTTGCTATGAATGAAGATGAAATGCACAACCTTCATGATATTTTTCAATCCATCCATTCATCAGAGCCAGTTCCAACTGAATACATATTACAATTTCTTTGGAGGGATCTTACTTCGAATTTTGACATTATTGGTCCTTTCTTTAGTTTAAAGTCTACAATTAATCATCCAGTTGTTATAGAAACACTAATGGAAACAATGAGGGTTTTTGAAAATTATGGCTTTACAACATCCTGCATAGTATGTGATGGAGCAAGCAGCAATCTTGCAGCAATAAAACTACTGACTGCTGAAAAAAGAGGAGCATATGGTGTAACTGGTGACAACCTTGATAAACATGCAATAATGCCCAGGTTCACCAATCCATTTAATCCAACAACAGAAGTGTTTTGTGTTATTTGCCCATCTCACCAGGTGAGTGGATTTCATGTGATGTCTTCTTCTGTAAGCATGCTTTTGTCTTTTGTATTAATGACAGACACATTATTCAACTCTTAAATGATGTGTACTGTTTTATGGAAGGATAACAATAGCTCATATAAAATGATGAGGGTAATTTATCGAAAGAAAGTTTTCACAAAGAAAAGTTTTTGTTGTCACTCTTTCAAGTAGAGAAAATTATTAACTCTCGGTGAATGTAATAATATTGACTTGTGCAGTAATGGCTTAAATACCTCCAAAATGCAATAAAATGCTAATTGTAGTAATGATCAACAACATTTTTAACATCAAAACCTTATTTGACTTAAACAGGAAGAACCCACAAAATAGAATCAAACCTTTGTTTCAAAACAGCCTATTTAGTTGAGGGTACCATTTCTTATAAGTTTCTTTTATGATGGTACCATTTCCAAAAAAAGCAGCCTGGGGTTTCTTAAAAAGTGGTTTCTATTTGCAGGTTCTTACTTTAATGCATATATTGTAGAGCCTATTTACATCAGGGTTTTAAGCCTGGTTGTTCAAAAGGTGACATTTCTAATACCTTTTTCAATCAAGTACTTGTAAATTTTTACGGTATGTCATTACATTGAGGAAATTTATATGTTACCATGGGTTCTATATAATATACCAAAGGTTAATTACAATTTTCAATGTAATGACAAAGTCCTTCAAATAGGCCCAGAGAATACAATTTAACTAAACAGTGATTTCAACTTATATTCAGCTAAAAAACCAGATAAATGCATTGTTCTCTTCGCGGAATGGAGGCACAAAAATGTTCCAGATGAGTAAAGAGGGTTCATCATTTGGCTGGAAATCAATTGTTGAAATGTGGGGAAGAGAATGCACAAGAGCTGAAAGAGGAGAGATGCGACGAGTACCAAAGCTATTACCAACATACATTGAGAGGGATGCTTGGACAAAACTAAATGTAGCTCCAGCCAAAATAATGCAGGTACTAACCACAGCTCTATTCCCTAAACCCAAATATAGGGTATCTGTAAGAGAGAAAACAAATATCCTTTGACAAAGTTTTTAACAAAATGGTAGGCCCTGCATGCATTAACTGACAAAAATTCTCAAAGAATTCTTCAGAATTTTCAATTTTTTTGACATTTTAATAAGAATTCATGGGAGGCATGTAACACTGTAGAAAGTTCAAACAAGAATCCTTAATTAAGGAATTAAAAGTTTTCTCATGAACTCTTAAGAATTCTTCCACAAGAAAGCAGTGTTAATGTGTGCAAGGCCTGCAGTACAGTACATATTCTATAAACATAAAGTTACAATAATGCAATTTAGATATATGTAATATTTTAATACTCTGTACAGAATAAAAGTAGTAGATTCTCTTCCCAAAAAAATTACAATTTCCCTTGAGAAGAAAGGGTGGAGGATAATTTTTTTATGGATATTGATTTCCTTCAGATTCAAAAGATCAGCAATATATCTCCTTCAATACCTGTGAAATTTTATATTTACAGACACAACAGGAAAATTTAGACACTGCAATATAAACATTTAAAATGTATAAAAACCAACCAAGACAAATTTATCAGGCAGGTGGTGAGAGAATCTTATTCAACTTTATCCAACAGCCTTATCACATCCTTTATTCTCTTATTATATATCAACAATTCCTTTTTTGTAGCAAGATAATGTTCTAACAGAGTTATACCATCACATTATTAACACAGAGAACAACAAGGGAAAGGAGGAAACAACACTGGTGCGGGACTATCTTATGGCATGCAACAAACTATTTGAGAGGGGGCTCTTGTCCCATGAGAAGATCACAACTGATGACTTACATGTTATTGAAAACATCGAGGAAGGCTATAGATATTTTGAGAACTGGTGGGAGAGTTTGAACCAAGGAGGAGATTTCAATCCTACATCCACAGCAGAAAGACGATTTATATCATGGCAGACATGGGACCTACTTAGAGTTACTGTTTTTGGGTTCATTGGATTCACAAGGAATTTTCTCATGCAGAATCCTCATTATTATGTTCTTCCACTTAAAATTAATGGAAGTGCTGCTGAGACGTTATTTTCGCAATTTAAATTCGAGACTAATCACAAATTGACATCAGTAAACTATTCATCCGCAAGATCTCGGGTTCTGATGAAAAAAGATCTTCATGGAACTTCTAAAGCAGCACACAGCTACAGAGACACACCACTCTATTTAAAGAAGAAGCTTCTGAAGCGAAAAAAAAAATGACATATTTTGAAATTATGCATTTACTGTGGTCATTCTCTGCCTTCTCTACTTTGCCTTGGATTTTGCCCGTTCCTTTTTTGACTTTGTCTCAACTTGATACAAATCATCTCTTATAGATGTGCCTCCCTTTTCAATTTTACCAAGTTTACTTGCTGCCACATTAAAATGAGCCTGCACAAGCTGTCCAACTCTGGAATGTACCATTTTGGTTTGCCACCATTTAAAGAACCTCTGTGAGTGCTCCTCTGTAAAGAATTCTGGATTTTCAGCAAAATTAACTTTGATATACTCCAGAGTTTTGCAGAAAACCTCTTTGAGTTGTTCACAGCTGTTAACATTGTATGAAGTTACCTGAGGATTTAAGGTTAGGAAACTTGGTTAATTTATGTCAACCTAAAAAACCTGAACTTATTCTTTTAAAAATTGGCAGAATAATTTGGGTAAATTAACATTTAGGAACATTGTGGGTTGCAAAATACTGCTGGTTTACTGTCCATATGTAAAAGAGTAAAAAACTCACAGTTTAACTCTTCAAAAATATTGTAGATATCATTAGGACTAACAGATTTCGCATGCATTAAAAAGGACTTCTGTTTAACAATTTAAATGATTCAAATGAAAAAGAATTGTAATGCAAAGCGTAAAAGAGTCTTCTTTTTATAGATACAGTAGATGACTGTGCTATACTGTTTTCTAAATTTATTATGTGTCATTTTGTGCTTATGGGGTTCTTGCTTCAAAAGAAGTTACTTAAATCATTTTTATAAACAAGAGATGTTATATATACTTTCTATGATGACAATTGTCTTTGGAATTTGCAATCCATTCTCGTACACTAGAAGTCTGCATTATCTGGACAAGCTATAGCAATTATCAAATGCAAAACTATGCCAACATTATAACATTTCCAAGAACTAACCTTTATAAGGTTGCTTCCATATAGCTGCAATCCATTCTGGTGAGCTGTATGGCTAATGCAGTGATCCAGAAGTCTAAGATAAGGTAGAAATACCCATTTTGGTATAAATAACCATCCTCTGTCCCTCTCTATCAAAGGCTCTGGGATATTTGGGTTTTTCTTTTCTCTTTGAGTCATTATTAACTGATACAAAAATTTTCTGAAACTAATTTTAGATCTCCACTGTTCCTTGTTTTTCTCATAATTTTCTTTCCTCAGCTTCTTTATACTCCTTTTGGTGCAGTTGTAGATCTTACCAAAGCATCCACCGCCTAATGTTAAAAGTGATTCAGTACTGTTGGTTTGCTTATTATCATTTTCAGCAGAAATGGGGGCATCTTTGCTCTCCTTCTCTTTATTCATTTTGATGAACTGGCTTTGGGTAAATTCAAATACACCAGCTGCAATTGCATGAACGACTGAATATAAGTGCTGTGAAACATCTTCTGTGAAATTTTCCAGGAACCACCTTGAAATCTCAGACGATTTGTCCTGGAGCATTGTTTTGACGTGAAATGTGTACTTAATTCTGTATGAAGATTGCCNCGAGGGCACAAGAAGTAAACACGAAGACTGCTATGAAAACTTTAAGAAACTCGTATGAAATATGGAATTTCTGTGTACTCAAAATTTGATAACTTTAAGAAACTTTCAGTACCGGCTCAAGTTCTAAGTTTCTTATAAAGATTTACGTGTATTCTACGAAGGATCGAGCGATATTGTTATACACTTTTATATGAGAGCTTCTATCACTTTTGTGCTCATTCAAAAATTCTACAAAATGCATAAAAATATCGCTCGATTCAGACTCTTTTATGGAATAGCTAAAAGATCTATTGCCTAGATACTCGAATTTCTGAAAAGTGAAACATAACACAGTTTAATCATTCCATACATCTACAGTTACATGTTTGCAATCATTTGAAAATTGGTTTGTGGATTTTTTCCTGAAGTCATTTTGAACAGCATCTATCGAGATTCCTAACGTGAATTATCAAATGTATAGAAGCTTGAATTTAGATTTTTAAGAAAACTGCTCCAGTCAGGTTCACGGGGGTTCACTCATCGTCGTTTTGATACTATAACATTTTCTCTGTGTAGTCATTGCCTGATCTGTATATTCATCATCATTTTAACTGTAAATAAGATGATATTTTAGAAACCTGTAAATTTATTTAATAGAATTATGTAGAGTGATAGATTTATCTAAAGTAAATATTAGAAGTATCAAAGCTGGCAAATACAGATGAAAGTTTTGTCCATGTTACAATCTTTTGGATATTTATCTTGGATATGTTTTTTGAATGATAAGCATGTTTTAGACGCGTGTACGTGTAAACAACTTGTTTACAGACAAAGGCAGATTTTATAACAATAGCAGCTGTTGCTTTTGACTGAAAACAAAGGGATCCCTACGGCTGATTGGTCGAGCTGTGAATGTAGATAAACCAGACAGCAAGAGATCGCCTGAAAACTAGGTGGCCGAGACTAAAAATTCATCATAGATTTCCAGTCAGTGTTGAAGGAAATGTGCAGCTTCACGTAAATCAATCGTATTTCAAGATGACTAAATGAACATGTAAGATATTGATTAAAATTGTGGTTGATAACTGACTAGTAGAGATTAACAGTTGAGGATATGGTCGTTGTTCACCTTAACACGTGCCTTGTTGAGTTGGTCTCATGATGACTTATTTATCTTCGTCCTTCCCCGTCGCCGAAGTGACCAGAGGAGGAAATCGTTAACGGAATGGAAGAGATTTCTTNAATGTAGATAAACCAGACAGCAAGAGATCGCCTGAAAACTAGGTGGCCGAGACTAAAAATTCATCATAGATTTCCAGTCAGTGTTGAAGGAAATGTGCAGCTTCACGTAAATCAATCGTATTTCAAGATGACTAAATGAACATGTAAGATATTGATTAAAATTGTGGTTGATAACTGACTAGTAGAGATTAACAGTTGAGGATATGGTCGTTGTTCACCTTAACACGTGCCTTGTTGAGTTGGTCTCATGATGACTTATTTATCTTCGTCCTTCCCCGTCGCCGAAGTGACCAGAGGAGGAAATCGTTAACGGAATGGAAGAGATTTCTTCGTTCCTTTTTCGGATATTCCTCATTTGCGTAATCACCATTATGGGGCTATACATCAAGAAGCAGTTCAAAGACCTTGACACGCACCGAACCATATTTGGGTAACTGATCGATGTCAACAGGAAATATGGACATTTGATAGGCTAGAATTTGACCGCAAGTGGCTTGAGCCACTTCTTAAATTAAAAGACGACCTATCTCGTGAGGACGGTCGCTTACACTGTCAAAGATGTTGTAGGAATCAAATTTTGATTGGCCGAATTTGCGTTTGTTGTAGTTTTTACGCAATGTGATTGGTGTAATTCGCCGAAGCGTGTCTTATCTGCCAGCCAATCAAGATTGGAGGGTTTTTCCAAACAGTAGACAATAAGTAATTTAATTAATTACTGTTGCTTAAAAGCATTGTTTGTAGAATTTTTGGAGGGGTTGAAAAGCCTCCCTTTCTTCCGACGGCCCTGGGCAAAATTTGAGTCTAAAGTCTGTCTCAAATTAGATGTTAGGTGAGATTTGTGACAACGCAAAACCACCCATTGAAAACACTTTAATTGTTGTTATTCGAGGACATTTCCACATGACATCTAATTTGAAACAGAAACTAGATACTATAATAACATAAACACATTTTTTTCTAAGAAACAGCTGATAAGAAACGGTAGGCTTAGTTTCTTATAAAAAATGTCTCTTTTTGGAAACTTAATGGGAAACTGGAAACTACAAGCCATCGATTAATCGAGTTGTATAATGTGGTACATTTATTCCCACAGTCTAGCCACAAACATAGCATATTGTCGACCATACGATCTTAGCCAGAATCCCGTCTCAAAGCTGAGAAGGAAGATGAGATTGTAAAAATGAAAACTAAATAACATTAGACGGATCTACACTGCATTATGTAGGAAATAGTCAAATTATGTGATGGATTGGTGCTCGGATATCACATGTTAGAATGATTAAATCTTTTACAACATTACGAATAATGTTTTCGAAAATGATACAGAAAATATATCGAGATTTAGATTTGTGCATTTGAGTTGTCCCTGTTTCACTTTCGGGTGTCCCAAAAAAGTCCCCATGTTTGGAAAAACATCAAAATTTGATTACAAAAGGCCAATCTTCACAAAGTGGATCAAGAACCAAAGTATTTCCCAGAAGTAGCTTATTCTTTTAATTGGTTAAGAAATTAACAAATTTAGCTCTTTTAGGGCTACCTGGTTTTGAAGCATACTACAAAGCAGCACATATTATTAACAGATTACATTCTTTGCCTACATCTTCTAAATTGGGCATAAATATCAGAAAGAAACACACACTATCATTGAAGAGGAGATTGCAAGGAAGAGAAATGTCAAAATTTTAGCTCTTAGGCAAGATTTACAGTCGTTTAAAAGCCTTTAAAAGGCATGGCTCAAGCTAAGGTTTCTCAACATGTCATTTTATGCCCCTTCAATAATAAGAGCAAACATTTTATCATCTATAAAGATAATTTGATCATCGAAAACACAGAAATTTTATTGATAGGCTGAATATTCGAGTTTTGATGATTTTTAAGGAGAACTTTTTTGAGATACCTAGTATTTCCTTTGATGTGATCATTATGCAAGAAATTTCACATTTTCCAGATTTCAGCAGGTTTGGTTTATCTCATAATATGTCTCATTATAAGTTTTGAGTCATCTAGGGCCTAGAAAACGTAGAAAGTGAAACAATACCAGATGATGCAAAAAAGTGAAACTTTTTGAAAATCATAAAATGTTGATTGTATCAACGATCATGATAAGTTCTTTATGTGCATTTGTGTCAAAAAACAAATTAGTTTCAGCCATATTGCAAAGTCTTGAAATGGCTTTGAATTTGTGTGAATTTGTGCCTTTACAAGCTACCTGTCTTGAAGCATGCTACTGCGCAATCATAGGAAATGATTATCAAATTGAATTTTTATCCCCCACTTCATCACAAATAGGTGCTTATCCCGTTCTTATGTCCTTGATAAAGCTCTTATATCAACTAGGACTCGAACTTGTCGCTAAAATACGATCTTTTGTAAAAAATACTCTTGCTGGAAATTGCTCTCGAGTCCGGAATAAATGTCTCCCCCCACTTATTAATTTTTTGCTGATTCCAGCTTTTTGAAATGTTTTTTTTTATAAATCTTCTTAAACATACAAGTATTCAAAGGTAAAAACCTGCTAAAAAAGTTTAAGAAGAATAACGAAACAGAACGAACATAATAGGAATTATAATTAGATCTTTCTAAAGGTAACTAATTTACAATGGGAGTGCAACACTGAAACATGTGAAATCGTCTTTCCTAAAATGTGACTTGACTGTATTTTCATTGTTAATAGTTTTCATTGTTGATATTCTTAGTTCAGTATTTTAGTTTTAAGTGCTATTCTTTTAGTTTAATTTATGTTAGTATATAGCTGCCATGCCTGTATTAGGTAGTGCATTTTGCTAACGATGATGACGATGATGATGAATAGTGGCTATGATTTTTAACTTGTTTTACAGTCAAAACTACTTGCGCTTTTCGTCCCATTACAGAACTGCATATCGAATTTTCCACCCACCCCGTTTATTAGGATTCTGGAAATTGCCCCCTACTACCCCGTTTATATTTTCCACCTACAAGGAGTATTCTGCAGGCTGCGCAGTCGCTAGCCGTTGCGAAGGAGAGCACGGAAGTGATGGTCAGGTTAGTTTCGCAAGTGTTGTAATGGATGCAAGATGTTTGCGTGGTCACAGCATGACATACGAATAAAAAATAGAATCTTTATAAGACTTAAATTATAGTTAGAGATGGCAGACGAGAATATGGGAACTATAATACACCAAGGAATACTTATCAAGTCTCCGCCTGAAGCGAAAAGCAAAAATCTCGACAGGGTAAGTACTTTTATGAGCTTGCTTGTTGTCATATTAGTTTAGGCCCAATATATTTCATCATCACAAACTTTTGGATATCAGCCAGATCAAGGAATGGCCTGCCAAAGTCTCTGTTTCACAATGATATTAGGAAACTTATGGTTTAACTAAAACTTGAATTTAAGCAGCTTTTCTTCAAACATGGATGGAACATTCCAAATAAAAGATACGGGAACAAAGTTGAGGATGGCGAATGCTCAGCTCAGCAATTTGCTCTGCTGCGATGCTCCCGACTCCTGAGGAAGTAAATCTCTGCACACAATTTGCCACAAGCTATGTATGTTCTTGTTTACAATCGCCTGCTCAAGCTATCCAGACGTATTAGATACGAGATGAATGTTCAAAAACTGATCAATCTGCATCATCGAGTTTATGATCAACTCAAAAATGTAAGGCGATTTGAGGTATTATATTAAGGTATACGACACACCTGGAACGCTGGCTGCGATTGATATATCATGTCTGTTCATAGCAACAGTTTTGTAAACTATAGATGTATACAAATAATAGATAAAAGAGAAACTTCCAGAAACCTCTTTGGCTTGAATATTGATTGTATTGCATTTAAAACGACAATAGCATGATCATAGTGCATGAAAAAGCATTTTATTTTAATAATAACTTTCATTTTCACCCATAAATATTTGAAGTAAATCAATTGAGTTGAAAGCAGCTTAGCTAGGGGGACTGAGTCAACCTAAATTTAACCTATTGCATTTGATGTTCTTGATTGATGAAAACAAAAGGAACATATGTAGCGAGTGTCATTCTTTTGTGCTATGTTTTGACGAGATCGCTATATCTCTGTTTATTTACTTTAGAATAATACAAGAAACTTCTACAAGTTATGTAAAATCATGCCAATCATATCATACTAAAATTACAGCATATTATGAAAAATCTTGTTAACTAAGACAAAACATTTGAAAGAGTATTCCAAACAACTAAACTGAGTTAACTTCAAATCAGCTATCATAAAGAAAAGGTATCATTTTCCGAGAGAGACTGTGAAACTGATTATGAAAGCTGCAAATTTTCAACACAATTTTGTTGTTTCGTTTAATTGATGTAGTTTTTAAATTTGGCTAGTCAATTTTGTTATTTTTAGATCTACATGTCATTGGTTTTGAGCTAATTGATATTTTATGCCATATCTCAGTGCATCAGTTTATGGATGTTTTCTGTGATAATATGTTACTTGTCTTTTTTGACACTATAAAATCCCATTGTGAAACTGTTTGATGTCATCACTATTCAGGTATGATATTGGTAAGGCATTACCATATTAAGAAAAAACATGTCATCAGCAAGGCTAAGACTGCTCAGGAGTGCAATTAAGTGTGATGTTCTGACTCACTGTATTCAGATGAATATTCAGTTTATGTTGTAAGAATTCTGTATTAAATCACTATGTTGTTGTTGATGTGGCCCAGTGGTGCAAGCCTCTTGACTTTGAAGCCAGAATTGTTTAGAGAGTGCTGGTCACCAAAACCCCTTAGTTTCAAATGAATAAAATAAAACAAATTTACATGAAACAAGCAAATAAATCAATTTAGAACGAGAATGTGATTGCATTCTAAAGCTTGTAATTTGTATGTTTTATTTGTATGTATAGCCAATGATATTGTAAGTTCATTACACATCATGTTTGACAGCACATCAGTCCTTTTGCCTGGACATGTACAACAATGACATTAAAAACACACAAAACCTTTCTAGGAATTGAAATAAAACAAAAGAAGTGTGTCCTCTTTTATCAGTTTCCTCTTTTTCACTTCCACATTATGCCTTGTTGGGTCTAAAGAGAACAAACAATTCTCATCTAAAGTCAAACTGTTTGTAGTATACATCCTCTTCCTTTCTTGTGGTTGAAGTAGCTGAAAGGGGATTTTTAAGACAGTTTGCTTCCTCATTCTCAACACATGTGCACAAGGCCTTCACTGTAAAGGGCCAACCACGAGTTATGTTCCCCCCCCCGAGTTAAGGAGTTGTACTTCTGCAATGAATTCCAGTAAGATTTTCATGGGATTAGCTTCCTCTTCAAACTCACTGGGAAAGAGCTCTGTGGATGTTTCATTTTCCCCATTTATGACAGTCTTATCCTTTGATTTCTAGTGGAGAAAAAGATATTTCAAATTATGGTCTTCAAAGAAACTTGGATACTACAAATCCGAGAAGAGTGAAAAACCGATAAAACCTCCAATTGATCTGAATAAATGCAAGAGTATTGATGGACATTTAAAAAACAAAAAATGGAATAATATTTTCTGCTTGAACACAGAAAATAGGAAATTCTTCCTTGTCGCAGATTCAACAGAGTGCATGAAAGACTGGATTGCAAAACTATGTGACATTTGTGGATTTTCAGTGGGAGGTTTGTATTTGAGTTCCTTTGCCATGAAAAACTTTCACAGCTACCCTTTTCCATGCTTGTTCCTTTGTGTGCAATTTATATTCTCGAGCTTATAAGGAAAGAAAAGATATCAAGGGGAGGGGAGGAGAATCCAAGATTCGTTCAAAGGATTGGGGATGAAACCAAAACATAAGAGAACTTAGATATTTGGGGGGAGACATTGATATATACATAGGTATAAGCAGGGCCGATACCAGCCATGAATTCATAGGGGGGTGAAGAACAAAAATTTTCCGACGGAAAATCAACAACAGCAACAATGCCAGTTGTAGGAACATACGTTACAATCATGCGTAAAATGACTGATGTACTCCTTCAAAAACTAGAATTTAGAATTATTTTGCAATCCAACATTGCTACCTTCAAAATTAGTGATTATGAAGCAAAAATATGCTGTAGATTCAAATTTCCTGTCGTCATTTATCCTCAAACGCTAATAAATTTGTGTTTAATACATCATTCTCCATCAAAATCTGTTAAAGTTGGACCTGTAAATCACAAAAAAATCCGACAGGTAGAGTGAAATTTCCGACAAACGGCCTTCTGGGGGGGGGCGCTCCGCCCCCAGCCTCCCCACTGGCTTCGGCCCTGGGTATAAGGAGATTTTGAGAACAAAGTGCTAGATCACTTTGTTGCAAAGTAGGTAATTGATATTCTCAATAGATCTTTCCAGAGTCACCTAGTGTGAAAGTGAGACCAAAGTGATAATTCAAAAACAATGAAACCAAACAAAGGAACTTGAAGGTAATCAAAGATAAGTATTGTATTTCCAAGAAAACAATCTTCTTGAGGAATCAATTGAGAATGTGCTTTATCTGGAATTGGGTTTAGGGCTTTTCCTGGAAAGAGGTCAAAGGGCTTTTTGAGATTTGGGAAATTTCTATTTGTTATCTATTTTTTACCACCCCAATCTCAAATTAGTTCTAACCATGTACTGAGCGGTATAAACGTGCATCTATTTTTAGTCATATTGTAAATATAGGTTTTTTAAGGTAGTTATTTTCTATTTATAAGTATAATTTATTTTTATAAGGCAGTTTGTAAATCAGTAGATTTATAATTATTAGCTGACACTTGTGCCCTGCTGTTTTAAAAATTAAAATGAAAGCAAAATTACCCCTTTGACTTGCAAGTGCGTTTCCCTGTTTCTTTGGATCCTTAAACGACCCTCGATGACATCTATTAAAGAATACAATTTAGAGAGGGTTGATTAAATACAAGGTTGTGACAAAAAAGCAATAGACGCTCGACAATATAATAGCAGCGAAATGCAGAAGGAAATATTAAACTACTGTCGCACCTTTGTTGAGCTACAGAAGGAAGATATTATCATTGTAATTTGTTCTTTTTTAGAACCAACTCCATCAAATGGAAGTCCTGCGACTAGCACCAGATATTTAGACACCCCCACTGATTCACCCAGTATTCCTATGAGAATTTACGATGGGACGACAAGCCCACAGAGTACACCAGACGGGAGCCCGACCCCGGATGCGCGCAACTTGCCAAGTTACGACGAAGAGCTACCTCCGATTCCTCCAGATTCTCCCAATGTGAATCGTCAGCTTCCAGATGTGCCTGAAAGTGAATCACCAGAACCAGTGATAGGGTCCCCGTTTGGCAACCATGTCAAACAAAACACAAGAAATCATCACGTTGGTTCACCTTCTTCATATGATGTTGTACCGCCCCCGAGACTTGCTATGGAAGAACCTCCAACAATGCAACGACGAAAGTCAACCCCCTCAGAAAGTGCAATAAAGAATTTAACGATAAAAGACGAATCGTATGTTGACATGCTTCCCAAGGGACAGGCGTTTAGTAGTTACGATATTGTGCCCCCGCCAAGGCCCACCAATGAATTATTATCAAGCATGGACAACTATGATCTAGTCCCAAAGCCACGACCAGTGTCGGATGAATGTCCGGATGAATATATACCGTGTGAAGTGCCCGGGTTAGAGGCGAAACAGAATGCAAATTTAGACAAGTATAGCAAGCCTCCTCCGCCCGTACCGGACCAGACTTATACCGGGTTTGAAAAGCTACCAGCGGATCAATCATTTCGCCAAAAACCAACCAGATATAGTGGTGCAGGAAATGATATTTATGATACCCCAAAAGGCTCCGCATTTGGTGGAAATGACTCTATTTATGATGTACCCCCAATTGGTGACTCCATTTATGATTCGCCTCCGAGTCATAATGAGGCCGAAAATGACTCTATATACGACACCCCACCAGTTCATGATGAAAACTGTAATGATTCGTTGTATAGTGCTCCTCCAAAGCAGNCGAAACAGAATGCAAATTTAGACAAGTATAGCAAGCCTCCTCCGCCCGTACCGGACCAGACTTATACCGGGTTTGAAAAGCTACCAGCGGATCAATCATTTCGCCAAAAACCAACCAGATATAGTGGTGCAGGAAATGATATTTATGATACCCCAAAAGGCTCCGCATTTGGTGGAAATGACTCTATTTATGATGTACCCCCAATTGGTGACTCCATTTATGATTCGCCTCCGAGTCATAATGAGGCCGAAAATGACTCTATATACGACACCCCACCAGTTCATGATGAAAACTGTAATGATTCGTTGTATAGTGCTCCTCCAAAGCAGCAACGGACATGCAAAATAGGTAATGGCAGCATGCCGTATGCCGCACAAAATGGGGCTTATCAGTCTGATTCGATTTACGATGTACCTCCAGTTGCTGATTCTATTTATGATACACCGCCTCCGAATCAAGGTTTTCCGAATCAAGGTTTTGGCGAAAAAGATGATGTCTATGATATTCCATCTCAATTGAGAAGTCCGACGTTTTCAGGTGAGTTGTACGTCTTTGCAGCTCGTTCCAGATTTGTAGGTTTCATCCTGTTCTTAAAGACCCTCTGCTAACCACGAGGCTTTGCGTGAGAAAACAGCACAACACCGGCCTAGCATCAGAGACTTTCAAATAATCTGAAAGTCTATTTGCACTGCATTCTGGGGCAGCAACGGCGTGCAAAGCCACATGGTTAGCAGAGGGTCTTTAAGTAGCCTTTGGTACATCTACATCTACAAAAATAATCAGTAAAGCCCCTGTGGGGCATCACACTGATGAGGATCTGGTTATTGAACCTACAAGCATATGCTATGTTACTTGAGTTAAAAAGAAAACGAAAAGAAGGGTGGAAATATGTCCATCGAGGACTCAGTAATTTATGCTTTAACGTCCAATTCCCAGACCCTTGGCACCTGGAGACGAACAAATGGACGGAATGTTATAAAAATTCACTAAACATTGATTTTGTTTCTGATATTGAAAATTCCTTCTTGTTCAATTGTGTAAAGCCTGGTTCCCACTGCGCGATGAACTATGATCGCTTTCCTCATCGCCAATTATTCACATGCGATGAAAGTTCATCTTGGACTGGAAACGACATTTGACTGCGAAGCCTGATGTTTACAACCAGTGTGAATCAGGCTTTACAGTCGAAGATTGTTCCCAGTGCAAGATGAACTTTCATCGCAATTGAAAAATTCGAGATGAGGGAAGCTATGATAGTTCATCGCGAAGTGGGACCCAACCGCAAAGGGCTAAATCAGTGGGACCCAACCGTAAAGAGCCAAATCAGTGGGACCCAACCGTAAAGGGCCAAATCAGTGGGACCCAACCGTAAAGAGCCAAATCTAAATCAGTGGGACCCAACCGTAAAGAGCCAAATCAGTGGGACCCAACCGTAAAGGGCCAAATCAGTGGGACCCAACCGTAAAGAGCCAAATC
>REGM01000033.1:436502-471356 GCA_004194415.1 Aurelia aurita
CTCCTCCTGTTGACAGAAAATGCCGTCCTGTTCTCACAGCCTCTGTTCCAACTTTTCCATCTGAAGTGGAAAAGAGATATTTGCAAGAAGTTCCCGAAGATGACAACATATACGATTGCCCACCGGCAAGGCCTGCTTCCAGTGGAGAACAGGCAAATGGAAATTTTGCTATAAATGATCCCCAGGTATGACCTTTGTCCTAAATTTTCTCTCCTCTCTGAAGTTCTTTTTATCTTAATTGTCTGTATTTTGAAAACTGCGTATCATCAAAAAATCGATAAAATTGACAACGTTTACTATCCAATAGTTTTTAGAAATTAAGTTTCTGGATCGTAAAAGAGATATGATGTCTTAGCGTATTGTTCGATGCGAGAAGAGATTCTTGATCAGTTCTTCGAGGGTGTTATGCCCCCTTTTCGCGATAATTTCTTTCCAGTGCTATAAAAATTACAAAAATTGGGAGAAATACTGCGAACTTTTCCCTATCAACCAGAGTTGGATTCACTATTAACCAGAATTTCAAACACATCAACTTTTTAGGTGCACTAGATATATCTTCCTCGTTTTGAGGGCACCTTTCTTTTTTTGAACTATGGACATTTTGTCATGCCTTTGTATCTCAAATCATCGTATTTAATCAGTTTTCTTGATTTCTAGATGAGGACTTCTGGAAAGGACTTGCATTACAGTGATTTCAACTTTAGAGAAAACGGGCCCCAACCGCCCCAAATACCAAGAAGATCTACTGATTACTCTGCTATTGATCCTGAATTAACTGCAGCTGTTCAGAATGTAAGATTACCACGTGATTAGAGCATCTTTGAATATATGTAATCAAATTTATGTAGTACAGCTAAATTATGATAATGATGCAGATTAACAAGGGTAGATTTTGTAACTAGCATCAATTGATTGGCTTACCATTACCATAGTAAAAAAAGTCACACAGTTAGATGTGTTAGCCCGTGCATGATATTATCATTTTATCGTGTCAGCTTACGCCTTTTGATTTGAAATTTCAAACTGGATATGCAAAAAGTTTTATATTTGGAGCGTTTTAATGTTCCTTTGGATTTTTCTGAGAATCTGGTACTCGGGTATGGTACCCAATCTCTGGTACCCAAGAGATAAATAAATTAGTAGTCATGAAGTTGTCTTTATTGATAAGCATATAATTGCTTTTAGTTTATAAACAACTATATACATAAGATAAGAGCAAAGTCAGAACTAATATAATCTACATTTTTAGTTGATATCAAAATTCGTTATATTGTCGATTCGTAGCAAGTGTTAGTTTTACGTAGACTGTCCGAAATAATTTGAGGTAGAGACACGCTTAGTATGCGTACGTCCCCAATCTTTCTCGGTTAGCAATAGTTTAGGCAGAAAGGGCTACGCTCATCAATTTTCCCTTCTTCCAAATTCTTTTATTGTTTCTAATTAGTTATGATGCGTAGCAATAATGGCCCGATCACTTGCAGAAATATTTGAGTTGTCTCATTTTTAAATTTCTCCCTTCTTAAAGTTTTGAGCAAAATTTTTTATTTGTGGTGATGCTTGTATTTGGGATTTTCGTGGTTCTTTGTGATTTTCTATTTCTCAATTTTTTCGATTTTCTTTTCAAGTCTTCACTTTCAATATATTTGTATTCCTTTTGAGGTATTGTTATCCTTAAATGTTTGTTTGCATCATTGTTCAACTGCCTGTATTGTAATATGTGTGTATGTTGGGAAGGGGTGGAGGGAAGATTAAGCTTCATATTTCAAAACACTATTTATTTGCTATATTTTCTTACGATTTGGTAGCAACAAGCTTTCAGAAAGACCCCGTGGATTGTGGGAGGGAGACTATTACTTCTGTGTGTTAGGTGAGAAAGCTGATGTCTTCTTTTTGTTTCCTGAAAATTAAGTCTTTTTCCAATGTTTGGCATTGTTTGCAACTAGGATTGTGTCATTATTTTTGCATCTGTATAATAGATTTCCCATATCTTGATAAACTGGCCCCTGCAATGGCGAATCAATGCGTCCCAAAAATATCTCATAGTTCAAACAATTTTCACGACAAATATGACACTTTTAAGCTGAGTTTTAGGTAGCCCTGCTTTCTCGATATCCCTTAAGCACAAACGTCGCTAGATGAATTTCATTACCTTTACATCCCTATTTTGAATGATGCAGTATGTTTTAAAAGGACCATTATGTTAGAATATAACCATGGAGTAATGATACCCATCAATTGGTTAGAGCTACCTAGATCGTTTTTATCGTGACAATGTATGGCAATTTTGTAGATTATTTTGTTTGTAATCGATGTCAGTTAGAGATAATGATTATATGTAAATCAGAAGTTGTTAATGTTGATGATTCTAAATCTTATTTTTCGCCAATGGAAACTGTCCACTCCTTGCCTCTGACATCTTTTTCAAAGGAGGGTCCTGAAGGCGGGTCCTCAATCCCATTTTCCCAGTCATATTTGGGGGAAATCCTCCCGAAATCCTCGCCATATTTTCGTAGACATAAAGTTAGTTATCAAATCTCATTCTCAGTCAATTGTTTTTGCCGTTCGTATTCCTAGTCACACTTCGTAAAATCCCTGTCCCAGCCCAAAAATCCCATTACACTATTACCAGAGTGCCATTTTAGGCAACTTCCAGATCCCATTTTACTCCTGAAATGACCCTCGAAGTAAGATACTGAACAGAAAATGAAAGAGAACGATATTGGAAAGAAATTAACTCGGAAAGAAACATTTGATAAGCTTCACTTTAACATAATGCGGAATTCTCGATTGAAAAACGTCCTTGGGCAAATTTGACCGGCTTTTTTGGCTTTTTTTACAAAAATCGTCGAAAAGGCAAAAAGGCCTTTCTTTATTCAAAATCCGAGAGGGGCACTGAACCTGTTCTTCATACCAAAACGTTGAACGAGCTGAACATTGATACCATTACGGCGGCACGTCCGCAGCACCCAAATTATTTTGAGGGTTGGTGGTTTGAGTCCCCACCCGCCCTGCCGAACCTGCTACGTAGAGTGAGGAGAGTCGCCAACTCTCTGTAATTCCAGGCTAAAAGAATCGCGAGGTGTGGTCACATCGAGAGGAAGGACCTTCGGATGCTAGGTAGCAATATAGAAAAGAAAAAAAAATTATTCTTTGTGCCCTCTCCGTGCCGATAGTCTAGCGTGGTCGTTATGACGTCATAAAAGATGCGCGAAAATGACCAATTTTCAGGTGCCCCTCAGAATGAAAACGGTAGCAGATAAAAATATGGGTCTAATTAGTAAAAGATGCGCCTGTTAACGAGGTTTCACATGATGTATGGCGACATTCGATTGGGCGTAGTTGTAGCGGTATATCAGTTCAGGCAAACAGCGAAACTACGACGATGTATAAGTCATAAGTCTACAGCCAGTCTCCAAAGCAACGATCAAACAACAACAACCGCAGACAGGTGTTTATTCGACATAAAGATGGTACCATCAGAACAGCAACAACAACATTGAAGGGCCTAAAGTTGATGTTTGTTTCTCGCTTTGCGAAAGAAGCACATCAGGACGCAAGAGCGCACTGCTGAGGTCTTCCAAGCTACCAAGATGATGGAATTAAGCCTTTCCCGAGCAGACTATCTTCAGGTAAATGTAATGTAGATAATTAAAATTGTTCAAGCAGTCAAAACAAATTCTATAAATACAAAAATAGTAAATTCAGGTGCAAAATATTATGATCATATAAATATAATATATATCAAAAACACACAGAACAAAAGGAGCCCACCACTAGGTTTAGCAATGCTCTAGTTTGTTTGCAGTTTCAGGTTCTGCAATGATGAAAGCTGGACTGCCTGGACAATGGTGATATCAACGTGGACAATATCGGATTACGTTTTGTTTTGGATTGGTCTCCGCAATCTGATATGAAAAACATACCATTTAAGGCTATGGTAAACGTTTGTAGCACAAGATTGGGTTTTCTCTCCCCAAAAGCCAAACTATTAGCGGAATCTAGTTAAACTATACATCATTCGATTCGTAAGAATGTAGGGATTCTAACCATATCAAAGTAATTGGCAAAGATCGTAAAATGATACTTTCCAAGCAACTTTATTGCATAAGAGAGCATACCTCCTTCAAAAGCTATTTTGTACCCTTGCGTGTAACATAACAAAATCTAACTTATATCAACAGGAAGCACACATCCTAAGCTACCAAAATTTGTCTCAGATTCTTTAAATTCCTCCTTCCCTTCAAAATACACGCTGTCATAAATGCCTGAAGCCTGCTCTGGTAGTGTGCAAAATGTGGAACCATTCGATTGGTTCCTTGGGTAAAAAATAGCTTTTTCGTACCTGTACCTAGTGGATTTGTAAGTCCTGAAAAAAGGGAATTTTACTGGTGCCACTTCAAATGTAAACCTCAAGGTCAAATAAGCCTCAAAGTAATCCGGGTCAATCAATTAGGGCTTAAAAAGCAATTAATGGATTTAAACAAAGGAATCGGTACATATAATGTGGTTTCCTCTTTGTTTTCTAGCACACAACCAGCTTAATAGGTCAAAAAGCTATGATTAGAATTTAAACCGACACAGAAAAACTTTGCGTGAGAAGTTGTAGTATGTCTTTGGAAGTAACAGAAATGTTGAAAAAGCAGAATTCTTGATCAAACGATATTAGATAGTATCTTTGTGTTTCTTAAAATTTGGGCTTCTGAGATTTGAAGAAATCCAAAATTTGGCTTTTTCGGCCTACAAACGTTTACCGTAACCTTAAATTGCATTTATACAAACAATATACCAGACCAGATTACTTTTTGTTTCTGTTTACATGTCAATGCTCCACACTGCACAGCAAATCTGTTTGATTTTACACCTCTGCGTTGTCAAGTCTTTTGTTTTGTATTGCTTTCATTTCCAGAAGAAGTTCCAGAGTGAAATTTTATCGGATTCACCAATAGACAATTACGGAAAAGATGGCGTCGGGGGGCATTTGACCAAGATGCATTGCGTTCTATAATGGAATCAAAGGTGATTCTATAGAAATTTTATCATTAAACGCAATGCATCTTGGTCAAATGCCCCTGAAACTATCTTTTCCGTAATCGTCTATTCACACAAGATGGAATGTGGCATGGGATTTATGGATTACTAATTACAGTGGAGTGACTTCACTCCACAGAAGTGGTACTATGGAACGTATCAGATTACTGCAGCAATGTGTACATGCAACCCTGATCTGATATGAAAAGTAGAGTAGATAACAGAGTATTCTGGTATTGTGTGAACGCAGCCTTAGACTTCATCAGAAAGACAAAATAATTTACATTTTTAAATAGAAAGTTTTAATTTGTGTTTGCTTTTATTTAAGGTTGGAGTAACGTCTCCAAAGTCTATGAAACTTCTGCCAGGATCATCAAAAAAGGGATCACAGAATAAGGTAACGCAGAAACTTACAATTCTGGCATTTAGTTCCTGACAATGCTTGCCTATCTTATCTTAGCATTTTGTTGCTGATTGATTCGAACATAAACTGTGATCTACACATTCTTTAAACAACTTTTAAACAATTTCTTTAACATTTCATCACATCTTTTATCATTTGTATCTATTAGGTGGTTATTGCAGATCAGTCTGGTGTCATAACTTGCTTTGGAATGAAGAAAAAGAACAAACAGGTATAAGTTGTTTTATGGAAATAAATATATGATGCAACTTTTTTTCATATGTAAGAATGCTATGGAGCACCATGTTGCAATAAATTAGTTGGAAAGGCTAATCTACTTAAAATTTGTGCTGAATCATCCTTTGAAGGAAAGAGTCGTTATTTGAAATTGGTTTTTCCTAAAGATTAAGTTCATGAGTATGATTGGCTCTATTTAATTCACTTTTTCAGTTTCAAATGTTGTTTAAGCTCATCGTATTGCTTTCTAACTACAAGAGAACTTTTAAAATTTGAATGAACTGTGTCAAACTCTGTATCAAATCCAACCGTGCTTTTTGATGGCTTTTTGGAAAATTATGGACAGAATATAGGTTGCTTTATCTTAGGCTTAAACATCTATCAGATGAAGGACTGGAATTTGCAGTCATAACAGTAATATTTTTCAGACAGTGGGCTTATTTTTGACTCACCCATATAAAGAAGACAGGGGCACAATTCTTCTCCACCGATTATTGCATTTTCCTGCTGTCTTTTATTTCCTAGTAAAGTATATGGAAGGATATAAATCCAATAAAAACTAAAGTAGAATACATTTATATTCAGATGATATTCAAGACATTGCCTGGAACAAAAATCCTTAGACTGGAACTGGGTGGCCTTGAAGGACCACCATCTGAGAAGATTTTTGTGGCTGCTGGTGCCGAAGTTAGAGGTTATACAAAGAAAGGAAAGCAATTCTTGAGTTTTGATTCAAATATGACTGAAAGTATACAGAGCATGTAAGTTCTTACACAATTAACAAAATGTTAAACAAAATGAATTTAAGATGTTAAGATGAGAGAGCCAGGAGGTGTAATTACCGTCAAATGAGAGCTGTGATTTTTGCGATTTTTTATTTAATTTTTGAGATCTGCAGGAGCTGATAACTAGAACTGCTAGTGATCCTTCCTCTCAAAGTAAAAACCTTGGTAGTGACTAACACCATTTTGTTAAGAAATGAAAGAAAGAAAATTGCTCGTAATTGTAAATCTTGGCACAAGGTCCTTGGGCGATGAAGTATTGGGTTTTGAGAAAAGAAATAGAGAACGGTTCAATTACTCAACGCAATTTTAAAGTTCTGTACAACNTGATATTCGTCTGATGTTCAGGTATGTCTGATATTTGTCTGATGTTCAGGTATGTCTGATATTCGTCTGATGTTCAGGTATGTCTGATATTCGTCTGATGTTCAGGTATGTCTGATATTCGTCTGATGTTCAGGTATGTCTGATATTCGTCTGATGTTCAGGTATGTCTGATATTCGTCTGATGTTCAGGTATGTCTGATATTCGTCTGATGTTCAGGTATGTCTGATTAAGCACTTGATTATTTTGCGTATTATTTCACCACTTTTAGTTCAAAGTTTTATTAGTATAGGTACTTTGCAAGTAGTGTATTACTTTCATAAGTAGTTATTTTTATATTGTAAGGTTTTCTATCCCATATTATTTGTAAGCGCCCCAGACTCGATAAGCTTTGCTTCTTCTTGGACACATGAAATCATATGTAGTTAGTTTTAGCTATATGTTTTTCATGAATCATTATCATCATCATCATTACCTTTATTTTTGCTATTGCTAAAAACTCAAAAACAACTTTTGAAGAGTTTAGAGTTCCTCTTTGGAGTTTCACAGGGAGGGTACCAGTGGTGGTTCCCAGCACCCATCACTTGTCCTTCTCATTTTCTCGTTGGTTGAATATAAACTTCCTAAATCTTCACTGCTAAGGAACTACTTTTCATACCAAAATAATAAATTTACAAGCATTTGTTCTAACCTGATCTCCCTTTTGTTTCAGAAATCTGATTTGTTGTACGAATTAGAAGTTCCTGGTCCTCCAGTTGCCCTTGCTTTGAATGCTAAATTTGGTGGTAAGAATCTAATTATTGTTATTAGAGAGATTCTATACGAAGACGATGTGCTTTTTGGAAAAAACTGGCACATAGTGAGCCCAAATTTGATTCAGGTGGAGAAGGAATGGTTCAAGAACATCAAGTTTTTCGTCTGAGGCTGTGATATGGTTTTTGCAATTTAAAACTGATCAGTTTGGAAGTAAATTTACTTTTCATTGTAACTGAAAAACTATTTGCAGGCGGATTCCCCGCTTAAAATTCTCTCAAAGGGAAATTTGAAAATGGCGTTGATTAATGGAACCATTTTCTAAATATTTTCGTCTGACACTAGTCACAGCAAATCGTCAGATATCGCGATGAATGTTCTATCAATGTGTAGCGCATTTACTGGCATTTTGATACTTGTTTCTTCTTAGGAGAGGGACGAGATGAGGTTCTGTATGGAACATCAGATGGTAAAATTGGACTGGTTCAACTAACAAGGTGACTTTTGACTTTAAATGATTGGGTTACTCTTTAATGCTTCAACATTATTCTAGTAATTCTTTGCCGAGCTTGCAGTCTTTTTTAAGGAAAAACACGGAATTAATACAAGTAAGAAAAATGAAAAAAATATCTATGTGAGACGGAATTTCGAAATTTTCAACAAGTTCAAAATTTGCAGAATTTACAGTATCTTTCTTAAATGATTTTGTGATTTTGTGCAAACAGTACTTTGGACTATCTTGGCCAAAACTCTGTTGGATTTTTCATGCTTTAGAGGCATGGTTATGGCTTCAAAAACACACAAGCGACTGGGTACTCAGAAAGTAAACGGATCTAAAATTTTGTGTTTGCTAGCATACTTGAAGAATTTTAGCAAATTTATCTCTGGCTGATAGCTGTAAGGTTCAATTGATATTAATATATTTTTAATCTTGATTAAGTTTTAGATAATTTTGATTCAGGAAGATTTCTTGATTTTAAAATTCGTCAAAATTGGTCAAATTATCACAAAGAAAAATGTGCCAATAAATTTCATACACCTTTCAACACCTGAAATATACAAATCTTTTTATTACAGTGATACACCTGATCAGTTATGGGAAATACCAAACGATAATCGATATGGAGGTTTGTTGTTAGGATTTATTTCCTTTATCGAGTCTGCATGGCGTCGAAAAAGTATCGAACAACATCTACAACATCTTGTGACATGGTAAAAGTTGCCAGATATTTCGAACATATTTATTTTAAAATTTGCAATAAGTTGCTTAAATTTGATCCTGTGTTCTCCCTCAAGATATTGAAAAGAAATGGAAAGATGGTAATTGACAATCACATCTAAACAAATAGAATAATTACATGAACCAACTGGTTTTGAAAGGAAGGGAGAAATCTAGTCCAAGAAAATTGCGAGAAACTTGCCTTTTCATCGATGATTTTGGAAAAACTGTAAAAATTCCAACAATTGTAATATTCTCACGGGTTGGTTGTCTTACTTGCTCGGCAGTTGTTAAAGTCATTACACTTGTTAGATTACGATCTTTAAACTTTGTCTAAAGGTGTGTCCTTTGAAATTGAAAATCGCTAGATGATTCATTCTCCCGTTTTGCCATCCTTTCAGTTATTGCTTGGTATCAATTAACATTTGGTCCTTTGCAGAGAGGTACCATTCCGCATAGCATCCCGCATAGCATCCCGCATACCATCCCGCATACCATCCCGCATACAGAACGTTTTAGAACCTTTATGCATTAAGATTTTCACAAAAATCTTTTGATTAGATGAGTCATATTTGCAGTTACAGAGCCAGCCGATAAGTGACTCTCTAAGATAAGTGAAGGGGTAAAAGTCGACCATTTTCAAACTTGGGGAGGTAAAAAGATATACCCAAAAATTTTTTTCCATGTTTTCATTAACATTGCACAATTTTAGGATGTATGGGGTATTTATCCCCTCAACAAAATCCTCTGCATATTTGTATCAATTTTTCGGCTGAGACTATGATACACAGAAATTATACCTTAAAAAGGGGCGTCTTTCTTCTGTATCCTCATCAACAAAAATATGTACATTTTCAGACCCATCTGGTATGATTTATTTCTAGACATCAGTGCATTGGAATCATTTGACATAACAGCAGATGGCACCCCTGATGTTCTTGTGGGGAGGAGTGATGGTATGGTCGAAGTTTATAGCGTGGATGAAGGCGGAGAACCTTCGCAGAGGTTTAAACATGTGAGTAGGAGTTTATTATTCTCAGTGCTTTTTATCACATTGTCTTAGATACGGAAAAAGTGTTTTCGTGATAGATAATTTCCTTTGGTATGAAATTTGCCGAAAGCATGAAAATTGATAAGTTCCTTTTACTGCGACCAAGAAGCTTCCTGCATATCAAGTTTCTAGTTTCAATTTGAGGGGTAGCTGGTTTCAGTTTTTGCGCAAACTTGATCCACCAAAGTTTGTACCTCCGCGAGTCTACAACAGATTTCCAAGATTAAAATGCCTAAATTAATTTGAAATTGTGTGATCAAGGTTGTGTCACCATGAAGTCAGTTTGTTTTTTCCTTTAATTTAAATATTCTGCTTGTAATTTTTTATAGCAGGTTAAGAATTTTAACACATATTTGAAAACAAAGTGTTTCTTAAGAGTCTTTTAGAAGGCTGCTAAAATTCTAGGCGTTTTATCAGTGGGTGATCTCGTAGCCTTCGCGAACATTTCACAACAAATTTTATAAATTCATGCCTCTGTCTAAACATTACACAAGTAATACCGAATGCAACAAACAAGTGGAAGTATGCTTTCATTGCTAGACGAAGTATAAAGTTTCTTAAATAGTTATTTCCCAGGACTTAAGTTTCTTAATTTTTTGGTGATCTGAGAATTCGGTTCATACAAAGAATTTCTTGTAAAAATATATGTGTAAATTTTTTTCAGTTGATATTTTTGAAATGCGTTTGAAATGTGTGTCTTTTTTTCAGATGTTATCAGAGAGTGTTACATCCATCCATGGTGGTTGCATTGGTGCCCCTCATTATGATGAGCTTGTCATTTCAACATATACTGGATGGGTGATGGGCCTAACCACTGAACCTCAACAAAAACAAGTTGGGATGCCAAATGATGCATCGAGTGGGGACCAAGCGAATGAGACTGCTTTGAAAATGGCTGCTTTGAGGTAATTCAGAGACACAGAATAAAAACAGAGATTAGTGAATTGTGAACCGTGTGAGTAAAAAGAAACAGTGCGTTTGCTCACATAGTGCGTTTGCAAAAACCAAAACTCACTTGGCTTGGCCTCATCAATAAAGACCTAGGAGGCCAAGGCCTGAGTGTAAAAGATATAAACAAATTGAAGGACTTAGCCAATGACAGAATCACTTGGAGTGGCGTAATCATGCTCGCCATGTCAGGAACTGACGTAACAGCGTAACTGATGATGATGATGATGAGTACGTTTACTAATTTATTGCGCTGCAACATCGCAACTTTGTTTGGGAAACTTTTGTCAAATAGAAGAAAAACCCAAGTTGATGTGAAATTTATTTGGTTGAAATCGGTCCACTGCTTCATAGTTATTAAGGATTTCGCTCGAAGCATGTCTCACAAGATTGGTAATGTAGGCCTAGAATTCGAACCATTTTCAATGCACGCTTATCTTCTCAGCGATGATAAACGCACCTTTTCTCCACCAAAGAAGTGAAACAAGACAGGGTTGGTATTGTGGCATAAAAGAAACAACAAGGTAAACAAAGTTGTATGGGAAAGAAACGATGACATCATAATTGAAAACCACATTTTGAGCAATAGTAATTTAGAAATAATTGTAGATGTAGACAAAACGTTTCGACTCCTAGATGACGATATTAAAGATTCATAAAAGACTTTAACAACAAGTTTTGAGGGACACAAAATTCAGTCTAACAATCATCTCTTGCAATTTCAGAGATGCTGCAAAACTAATAGCTCGTGAGATTATAAACTTTGACTTATTCATAGACATTCGTAGACTTTGCAATATTTACAATGTGATTTTTCAAAAATTTTTGCTTTTTATTATGTCACCCGGTACTTCTCCCATTACCCAAATTTTGAAATTTCTTTCTACCTTCACTTTTATATTTTAGTGCTGAGATAGAAGAGTTGCAGCAAAAAGTAGTTGCAGAGCGTGAAAAATACCAATACCTGGCACAATCAGAGACGGCAGTTTCAGCTGTGCCACATTTCTCGATGAATGACAGATTTTCATTGAGTAGAGATGATGCAAGTTACACATTAACCATTGAAGTTCAAAATGCTATTGATACTGTTTTACTTCAGGTAATTATAGATGTTCTTTTTGTCTGCTTGGTTTGTATGCTTTATGTAACTAGCCTATTTGAAATTAACCTATCAGCGAGCNTTATCTTTCGTTTTTTGTTATCTGACTTCAGCTGCTACGCCAACATACTGCAACAGTGCAAATTTTCTAAAGCTGGAGTCGGTGAGAAACAATAAAGAAATCAATGTTTTGTGTGGAGCGCCTGGCGATGTTTCTAACTCATATTGATAAACAGAGATGCTGATATAAGTATTGGACAACATACCGGCAAGAAAGAAATTTTGTTATTCTTGTCCTCCTTTCCCAAAACATGGTGCTTTATCACCCATATTTAAACTGTAGAACTGATGCAATTGCAAAGAAATCACTCAGTCTTGTTATTGCTAAATCTACAAAGACCAATACTTCTTCTGAGACACCTTGTTTACTTTTGGCTGTGGAGCTTTCTTTATAAAGATCTAAAATGAGCCCCAGGGGCATGCTGAGTTGAAGAACCCCTACTGACGGTGTTAACCATAAAAAGATTCAGCTTATAGACACACGGATCAAAGTACCGCTTATTCTTTATTATATATGGCTACTAACATTTAGATGAATGTATTTATTCTCGTTTATATCTGCAGGTATGTGAGCGGAAATGATTTGTTCCTGTGTGGCAACTACATTTTTAATCAATACCGAGATTGCCAGGACGAAAATTACTTCCTTTCACCGGACAAAATAAATGATGTCATTTGCTTACCTGCAAAAGTGTGAGTATGTTTGAACGAAAAGTCATTTGAGCGCCCATTGAAAACCAGCTTCTGCTGAAGGGCAACTCTCCTTAAAAGAATTAAATATAAAATATGAAAATATAAATATGAATAAAAAAATTCTGATGTATTGATTTCAGTGGGCTGCAAAGGATGCAAAGAACTTTTTTGCACATCCTGTACAATTTCACGTACAATTTCTTCCTGTAAAGTTATTATTTCCTGTACACAAAAATCCGCGATTTATACTCCATATGTTATTTTCATTGAAATTCCTTGATTGCAGAAACCTACCACTGCTACCTGTGCTGGCTTGTCAAGATCGTGTTTTGAGGGTTCTTCAGGTATGTCTGATATTTGTCTGATGTTCAGGTACGTCTGATTACCTTTTATTTTTGCTATTGCTAAAAACTCAAAAACAACTTTTGAAGAGTCTAGAGTTCCTCTTTGGAGTTTCACAGGGAGGGGACTAATGGTGGTGACACTCCCAGCACCCATCAATTGTCCTTCTCATTTTCTCGTTGGTTAAGTATAAACTTCTTAAATCTTCACTGCTAAGGAACTATTTTTCATACCAAAATACTAAATTTACAAGCATTTCTTCTAACCTGATCTCCCTTTTATTTCAGAAATCTGATTTGTTGTACGAATTAGAAGTTCCTGGTCCTCCAGTTGCCCTTGCTTTGAATGCTAAATTTGGTGGTAGGAATCTAATTATTGTTATTAGAGAGATTCTATACGAAGACGATGTGCTTTTTGGAAAAAACTGGCACATAGTGAGCCCAAATTTGATTCAGGTGGAGAAGGAATGGTTCAAGAACATCAAGTTTTTCGTCTGAGGCTGTGATATGGTTTTTGCAATTTAAAACTGATCAGTTTGGAAGTAAATTTACTTTTCATTGTAACTGAAAAACTATTTGCAGGCGGATTTCCCGCTTAAAGTTCTCTCAAAGGGAAATTTGAAAATGGCGTTGATTAATGGAACCATTTTCTAAATATTTTCGTCTGACACAGCAAATCGTAAATAGTCACAGCAAATCGTCAGATATCGCGATGAATGTTCTATCAATGTGTAGCGCATTTACTGGCATTTTGATACTTGTTTCTTCTTAGGAGAGGGACGAGATGAGGTTCTGTACGGAACATCAGATGGTAAAATTGGACTGGTTCAACTAACAAGGTGACTTTTGACTTTAAATGATTGGGTTCCTCTTTAATGCTTCAAAATTATTCTAGTAATTCTTTGCCGAGCTTGCAGTCTTTTTTAAGGAAAAACACGGAATTAATACAAGTAAGAAAAATGAAAAAAAAAATATCTATGTGAGACGGAATTTCGAAATTTTCAACAAGTTCAAAATTTGCAGAATTTACAGTATCTTTCTTAAATGATTTTGTGATTTTGTGCAGACAGTACTTTGGACTATCTTGGCCAAAACTCTGTTGGATTTTTGCATGAGTTGGAGGCGTGGTTATGGCTTCAAAAACACACAAGCGACTGGGTACTCAGAAAATAAACGGATCTAAAATTTTGTGTTTGCTAGCATACTTGAAGAATTTTAGCAAATTTATCTCTGGCTGATAGCTGTAAGGTTCAATTGATATTAGTATATTTTTAATCTTGATTAAGTTTTAGATAATTTTGATTCAGAAAGATTTCTTGATTTTAAAATTCGTCAAAATTCGTCAAATTATCACAAAGAAAAATGTGCCAATAAATTTCATACACATTTTAACACCTGAAATATACAAATCTTTTTATTACAGTGATACACCTGATCAGTTATGGGAAATACCAAACGATAATCGATATGGAGGTTTGTTGTTAGGATTTATTTCCTTTATCGAGTCTGCATGGCGTCGAAAAAGTATTGAAAATGCAACAACATCTGCTACATCTTGTGATATGGTAAAAACTGCCAGAAATTTTGAACATATTTATTTAAAAATTTGCAACAAGTTGCTTAAATTTGATCCTGTGTTCTCCCTCAAGATATTGAAAAGAAATGGAAAGATGGTAATTGGCAATCACATCTAAACAAATAGAATAATTACATGAACCAACTGGTTTTGAAAGGAAGGGAGAAATCTAATCCAAGAAAATTGCGAGAAACTTGCCTTTCATCGATGATTTTGGAAAAACTGTAAAAATTCCAGCAATTGTAATATTCTCACGGGTTGGTTGTCTTACTTGCTCGGCAGTTGTTAAAGTCATTACACTCGTTAGATTACGATCTTCAAACTTTGTCTAAAGGTGTGTCCTTTGAAATTGAAAATCGCTTCTCTTAGATGAGTCATTCTCCCGTTTTGCCATCCTGTCAGTTATTACTTGGTATCCATTAACATTTTGTCCTTTGCAGAGAGATACCATCCCGCATACCATCCCGCATACCATCCCGCATACAGAACGTTTTAGAACCTTTATGCATTAAGATTTTCACAAAAATCTTTTGACTAGATGCGTCATATTTGCAGTTACAGAGCCAGCCGATAAGTGACTCTCTAAGATAAGTGAAGGGGGTAAAAGTCAACAATTTTGAAACTGGGGGAGGTAAAAAGATATACCCAGACATTTTTTTGTATGTTTTCATTAACGATTTTTGCAAAACTTTAGGATGTAGGGGTATTTACCCCCTCAACAAAAGCTCTGCATAATTGTATCAATTTTTCGGCTGACACTATGATACACAGAAATTAAACTTTGAAAAGGGGCGTCTTCTTCTGCATCCTGCATTCAACAAAATTATGTACATTTTCAGACCCATCCTGTATGATTTATTTCTAGACATCAGTGCATTGGAATCATTCGACATAACAGCAGATGGTACCCCTGATGTTCTTGTGGGGAGGAGTGATGGCATGGTTGAAGTTTATAGCGTGGATGAAGGCGGAGAACCTTCGCAGAGGTTTAAACATGTGAGTAGGAGTTTATTATTCTCAGTGCTTTTTATCACATTGTCTTAGATACGGAAAAGGTGTTTTCGTGATAGATAATTTCCTTTGGTATGAAATTTGCCGAAAGCATGAAAATTGATAAGTTCCTTTTACTGCGACCAAGAAGCTTCCTGCATATCAAGTTGTTGAGAGGTCTCTGGTATCAGTTCTTGCGCAAAATTGATCCATCGATTTCCAAGATTAAAATGCCTAAATTAGTTTGAAATCATGTGATCAAGGTTGTGTTACCATGGAATCAGTTTGTTTTGTCCTTTAATTTAAATATTCTGCTTGTAATTTTTTATAGCAAACTAAGAATTTTAAGCAGCATTGAAAGTTTCTTAAAATTTTTCACATTTGAAAACAAAATGTTTCTTAAGAGTCTCTTAGAAGGCTGCTAAAATTATCGGCGTTTTTATTGGCGATCTCGTAGCCTTCTCGAACATTTCCACAACGAATCTTATAAATTCATGCCTCTGTCTAAACATTAAACAAGTAATACTGAGTGCGACAAACAAATGGAAGTATTCTTTGATTGTTAGAGGAAGTATAACGTTTCTTAAATAGTTATTTCCCAGGATTCAAGTTTCTTATTTTTTTGGTGATCTGAGAATTCGGTTCATACAAAGAATTTCTTGTAAACAATATGTGTAATTTTTTTGAATTGACATTTTTGAAATGCGTTTGAAACGTTTGTCTCTTTTTCAGATGTTATCAGAGAGTGTTACTTCAATCCATGGTGGCTGCATTGGTGCCCCTCATTATGATGAGCTTGTCATTTCAACATATACTGGATGGGTGATGGGCCTAACCACTGAACCACAACAAAAACAGGTTGGGATGCCAAATGATGCATCGAGTGGGGACCAAGCGAATGAGACTGCTTTGAAAATGGCTGCTTTAAGGTAATTCAGAGACACAGAATAAAAACAGAGATTAGTGAATTGTGAACCTTGTGAGTAAAAAGAAAACAATGCGTTTGCTCAAATAGTGCGTTTGCAAAAACCAAAACTCACTTGGCTTGGCCTCATCAAAAAAGACCTAGGCGGCCAAGGCCTGAGTGTAAAAGATATAAGCAAATTGAAGGACTTAGCCAATGACAGAAGCACTTGGAGTGGCGTAATCAGGCTCGCCATGTCAGGAACTGACGTAACAGCGTAACTGATGATGATGATGATGAGTACGTTTACTAATTTATTGCGCTGCAACATCACAACTTTGTTTGGAAAACTTTTGCCAAATAGGAAAAAAAACCAATTTGATGTGAAATTTATTTGGTTGAAATCGGTCCACTGCTCCATAGTTATTAAGGATTTCGCTCGAAGCATGTTTCACAAGATTGCTAAAATAGGCCTAGAATTCGAACCATTTTCAATGCACGCTTATCTTCTCAGCGATGATAAACGCACCTTTTCTCCACCAAAGAAGTGAAATAAGACAGGGTTGGTATTGTGGCTTAAAAGAAATAACAAAGTGAACAAAGTTATATGGGGAAAAAGCGATGAAGTCATAACTTGAAAACCAAATTTTGAGCAATGGTAATTTAGAAATAATTGTACATGTAGACAAAACATTTCGACTCCCAGATGACGATATTAAAGATTCATAAAAGACTTTAACAACAAGTTTTGAGGAACACAAAATTCAGTCTAACAATCATCTCTTGCAATTTCATAGATGCTGCAAAACTAATAGCTCGTGAGATTATAAACTTTGACTTATTCATAGACATTCGTAGACTTTGCAATATTTACAATGTGATTTTTCAAAAAGTTTTTTCTTTTTATTATGTCACCCGGTACTGCCCCCATTACCCAAATTTTGAAATTTCTTTCTACCTTCACTTTTATATTTTAGTGCAGAGATAGAAGAGTTGCAGCAAAAAGTAGTTGCAGAGCGTGAAAAGTACCAATACCTGGCACAATCAGAGACGGCAGTTTCAGCTGTGCCACATTTCTCGATGAATGACAGATTTTCATTGAGTAGAGATGATGCAAGTTACACATTAACCATTGAAGTTCAAAATGCTATTGATACTGTTTTACTTCAGGTAATTATAGATGTTCTTTTTGTCTGCTTGGTTTGTATGCTTTATGCAACTAGCCTATTTGAAATTAACCTATCAGCGAGCCTTTTNTGATATTCGTCTGATGTTCAGGTATGTCTGATATTTGTCTGATGTTCAGGTATGTCTGATATTCGTCTGATGTTCAGGTATGTCTGATATTCGTCTGATGTTCAGGTATGTCTGATATTCGTCTGATGTTCAGGTATGTCTGATATTCGTCTGATGTTCAGGTATGTCTGATATTCGTCTGATGTTCAGGTATGTCTGATATTCGTCTGATGTTCAGGTATGTCTGATTAAGCACTTGATTATTTTGCGTATTATTTCACCACTTTTAGTTCAAAGTTTTATTAGTATAGGTACTTTGCAAGTAGTGTATTACTTTCATAAGTAGTTATTTTTATATTGTAAGGTTTTCTATCCCATATTATTTGTAAGCGCCCCAGACTCGATAAGCTTTGCTTCTTCTTGGACACATGAAATCATATGTAGTTAGTTTTAGCTATATGTTTTTCATGAATCATTATCATCATCATCATTACCTTTATTTTTGCTATTGCTAAAAACTCAAAAACAACTTTTGAAGAGTTTAGAGTTCCTCTTTGGAGTTTCACAGGGAGGGTACCAGTGGTGGTTCCCAGCACCCATCACTTGTCCTTCTCATTTTCTCGTTGGTTGAATATAAACTTCCTAAATCTTCACTGCTAAGGAACTACTTTTCATACCAAAATAATAAATTTACAAGCATTTGTTCTAACCTGATCTCCCTTTTGTTTCAGAAATCTGATTTGTTGTACGAATTAGAAGTTCCTGGTCCTCCAGTTGCCCTTGCTTTGAATGCTAAATTTGGTGGTAAGAATCTAATTATTGTTATTAGAGAGATTCTATACGAAGACGATGTGCTTTTTGGAAAAAACTGGCACATAGTGAGCCCAAATTTGATTCAGGTGGAGAAGGAATGGTTCAAGAACATCAAGTTTTTCGTCTGAGGCTGTGATATGGTTTTTGCAATTTAAAACTGATCAGTTTGGAAGTAAATTTACTTTTCATTGTAACTGAAAAACTATTTGCAGGCGGATTCCCCGCTTAAAATTCTCTCAAAGGGAAATTTGAAAATGGCGTTGATTAATGGAACCATTTTCTAAATATTTTCGTCTGACACTAGTCACAGCAAATCGTCAGATATCGCGATGAATGTTCTATCAATGTGTAGCGCATTTACTGGCATTTTGATACTTGTTTCTTCTTAGGAGAGGGACGAGATGAGGTTCTGTATGGAACATCAGATGGTAAAATTGGACTGGTTCAACTAACAAGGTGACTTTTGACTTTAAATGATTGGGTTACTCTTTAATGCTTCAACATTATTCTAGTAATTCTTTGCCGAGCTTGCAGTCTTTTTTAAGGAAAAACACGGAATTAATACAAGTAAGAAAAATGAAAAAAATATCTATGTGAGACGGAATTTCGAAATTTTCAACAAGTTCAAAATTTGCAGAATTTACAGTATCTTTCTTAAATGATTTTGTGATTTTGTGCAAACAGTACTTTGGACTATCTTGGCCAAAACTCTGTTGGATTTTTCATGCTTTAGAGGCATGGTTATGGCTTCAAAAACACACAAGCGACTGGGTACTCAGAAAGTAAACGGATCTAAAATTTTGTGTTTGCTAGCATACTTGAAGAATTTTAGCAAATTTATCTCTGGCTGATAGCTGTAAGGTTCAATTGATATTAATATATTTTTAATCTTGATTAAGTTTTAGATAATTTTGATTCAGGAAGATTTCTTGATTTTAAAATTCGTCAAAATTGGTCAAATTATCACAAAGAAAAATGTGCCAATAAATTTCATACACCTTTCAACACCTGAAATATACAAATCTTTTTATTACAGTGATACACCTGATCAGTTATGGGAAATACCAAACGATAATCGATATGGAGGTTTGTTGTTAGGATTTATTTCCTTTATCGAGTCTGCATGGCGTCGAAAAAGTATCGAACAACATCTACAACATCTTGTGACATGGTAAAAGTTGCCAGATATTTCGAACATATTTATTTTAAAATTTGCAATAAGTTGCTTAAATTTGATCCTGTGTTCTCCCTCAAGATATTGAAAAGAAATGGAAAGATGGTAATTGACAATCACATCTAAACAAATAGAATAATTACATGAACCAACTGGTTTTGAAAGGAAGGGAGAAATCTAGTCCAAGAAAATTGCGAGAAACTTGCCTTTTCATCGATGATTTTGGAAAAACTGTAAAAATTCCAACAATTGTAATATTCTCACGGGTTGGTTGTCTTACTTGCTCGGCAGTTGTTAAAGTCATTACACTTGTTAGATTACGATCTTTAAACTTTGTCTAAAGGTGTGTCCTTTGAAATTGAAAATCGCTAGATGATTCATTCTCCCGTTTTGCCATCCTTTCAGTTATTGCTTGGTATCAATTAACATTTGGTCCTTTGCAGAGAGGTACCATTCCGCATAGCATCCCGCATAGCATCCCGCATACCATCCCGCATACCATCCCGCATACAGAACGTTTTAGAACCTTTATGCATTAAGATTTTCACAAAAATCTTTTGATTAGATGAGTCATATTTGCAGTTACAGAGCCAGCCGATAAGTGACTCTCTAAGATAAGTGAAGGGGTAAAAGTCGACCATTTTCAAACTTGGGGAGGTAAAAAGATATACCCAAAAATTTTTTTCCATGTTTTCATTAACATTGCACAATTTTAGGATGTATGGGGTATTTATCCCCTCAACAAAATCCTCTGCATATTTGTATCAATTTTTCGGCTGAGACTATGATACACAGAAATTATACCTTAAAAAGGGGCGTCTTTCTTCTGTATCCTCATCAACAAAAATATGTACATTTTCAGACCCATCTGGTATGATTTATTTCTAGACATCAGTGCATTGGAATCATTTGACATAACAGCAGATGGCACCCCTGATGTTCTTGTGGGGAGGAGTGATGGTATGGTCGAAGTTTATAGCGTGGATGAAGGCGGAGAACCTTCGCAGAGGTTTAAACATGTGAGTAGGAGTTTATTATTCTCAGTGCTTTTTATCACATTGTCTTAGATACGGAAAAAGTGTTTTCGTGATAGATAATTTCCTTTGGTATGAAATTTGCCGAAAGCATGAAAATTGATAAGTTCCTTTTACTGCGACCAAGAAGCTTCCTGCATATCAAGTTTCTAGTTTCAATTTGAGGGGTAGCTGGTTTCAGTTTTTGCGCAAACTTGATCCACCAAAGTTTGTACCTCCGCGAGTCTACAACAGATTTCCAAGATTAAAATGCCTAAATTAATTTGAAATTGTGTGATCAAGGTTGTGTCACCATGAAGTCAGTTTGTTTTTTCCTTTAATTTAAATATTCTGCTTGTAATTTTTTATAGCAGGTTAAGAATTTTAACACATATTTGAAAACAAAGTGTTTCTTAAGAGTCTTTTAGAAGGCTGCTAAAATTCTAGGCGTTTTATCAGTGGGTGATCTCGTAGCCTTCGCGAACATTTCACAACAAATTTTATAAATTCATGCCTCTGTCTAAACATTACACAAGTAATACCGAATGCAACAAACAAGTGGAAGTATGCTTTCATTGCTAGACGAAGTATAAAGTTTCTTAAATAGTTATTTCCCAGGACTTAAGTTTCTTAATTTTTTGGTGATCTGAGAATTCGGTTCATACAAAGAATTTCTTGTAAAAATATATGTGTAAATTTTTTTCAGTTGATATTTTTGAAATGCGTTTGAAATGTGTGTCTTTTTTTCAGATGTTATCAGAGAGTGTTACATCCATCCATGGTGGTTGCATTGGTGCCCCTCATTATGATGAGCTTGTCATTTCAACATATACTGGATGGGTGATGGGCCTAACCACTGAACCTCAACAAAAACAAGTTGGGATGCCAAATGATGCATCGAGTGGGGACCAAGCGAATGAGACTGCTTTGAAAATGGCTGCTTTGAGGTAATTCAGAGACACAGAATAAAAACAGAGATTAGTGAATTGTGAACCGTGTGAGTAAAAAGAAACAGTGCGTTTGCTCACATAGTGCGTTTGCAAAAACCAAAACTCACTTGGCTTGGCCTCATCAATAAAGACCTAGGAGGCCAAGGCCTGAGTGTAAAAGATATAAACAAATTGAAGGACTTAGCCAATGACAGAATCACTTGGAGTGGCGTAATCATGCTCGCCATGTCAGGAACTGACGTAACAGCGTAACTGATGATGATGATGATGAGTACGTTTACTAATTTATTGCGCTGCAACATCGCAACTTTGTTTGGGAAACTTTTGTCAAATAGAAGAAAAACCCAAGTTGATGTGAAATTTATTTGGTTGAAATCGGTCCACTGCTTCATAGTTATTAAGGATTTCGCTCGAAGCATGTCTCACAAGATTGGTAATGTAGGCCTAGAATTCGAACCATTTTCAATGCACGCTTATCTTCTCAGCGATGATAAACGCACCTTTTCTCCACCAAAGAAGTGAAACAAGACAGGGTTGGTATTGTGGCATAAAAGAAACAACAAGGTAAACAAAGTTGTATGGGAAAGAAACGATGACATCATAATTGAAAACCACATTTTGAGCAATAGTAATTTAGAAATAATTGTAGATGTAGACAAAACGTTTCGACTCCTAGATGACGATATTAAAGATTCATAAAAGACTTTAACAACAAGTTTTGAGGGACACAAAATTCAGTCTAACAATCATCTCTTGCAATTTCAGAGATGCTGCAAAACTAATAGCTCGTGAGATTATAAACTTTGACTTATTCATAGACATTCGTAGACTTTGCAATATTTACAATGTGATTTTTCAAAAATTTTTGCTTTTTATTATGTCACCCGGTACTTCTCCCATTACCCAAATTTTGAAATTTCTTTCTACCTTCACTTTTATATTTTAGTGCTGAGATAGAAGAGTTGCAGCAAAAAGTAGTTGCAGAGCGTGAAAAATACCAATACCTGGCACAATCAGAGACGGCAGTTTCAGCTGTGCCACATTTCTCGATGAATGACAGATTTTCATTGAGTAGAGATGATGCAAGTTACACATTAACCATTGAAGTTCAAAATGCTATTGATACTGTTTTACTTCAGGTAATTATAGATGTTCTTTTTGTCTGCTTGGTTTGTATGCTTTATGTAACTAGCCTATTTGAAATTAACCTATCAGCGAGCNATAATTCCCCCTTTTGTCATGGGTAGCTTTTGGTATTGGGTGATAGCTTGGTATTGGGTCATAATAGTCCTGCTAATTGCCTCCGGGGGTTGAATTGCTAGACAATTTAATCAAGGATTTTAGGCCAGTTTTGAAGGATTCTGAGAGATATGACATAAAGCTGGTCCGCTAAAGTGCAGTCGTCCCCATGGTTTAAAATCCATTTTTAAATCCTTTGAAGAAATGAGGCTCCATGTGATCTTTCAGAAATTTTCCTTCTTTGGAGGCTGAGATTTTCATGGCTTTGGAGCGTAAGCGTAAAGGAATAGGACAAAAATTTGCTCAAAGTCTGCTGTTACAGAGAACAGAATTTACCAAATAATGATCGTTCGTAGAAAATGAGTTTCTAACGTTTCTGGAAGTGATTTTCGTTCCTTCTAACTATACCATTTTTAGAAGACACCAAAAATACGTGGTCCAAAGGTTTTTTCAGTTGTGCACTTTAATCATTAATAAATATGTACATTTTGGCAGTTGTTTATGGGAATGTGCTTCAGACTTGACATGTCCTTGCTTTTCATAATATTCGTTGTTTTTTTCAGAGTGGCAATTTTCTATTAGCGACATACAGGTGTCAAGCTAATACAACCAGATTGGAACTTAAGGTATAAACAATCTATCAAATCTTGGGAATCATTGATATTTTCTAATGTTTAGTTTTTAGAGAAGAAACAATACTTCTGAAAAACAATTGAGATTTAGTTTTGAAGAGACTTTATTCTAAGAAAAGTTTGCATGATGTTATTCTCAGAATTTTGTCTATTTGGACACATCCCAAACATCTGGCTGAGAAACATTGTGAAAGGCAAAACAAATTTGAACTTTTCGAAAAGCATTACCAAACAAACTTTGTCAAGCAATGTTTACGATGTGAACAAACGGGAAAACATTGTTTGTTAAGCAAATCTCAAATTTTATCGAAAAATATTTGGAAGTGTTCTAGCGCAATGGAATAACCCTCTGACTTTGCAGTCAGAACAGTTCAGATGGACGAGGCTTGAGCCCAACCGAAACCACTTAAGAGCATCATCACAAGGCGTAACGGACTTGATTAGCGCTTAGCTACTTCTGCGATCCCATCCCTTGACACTAAAAAACGCAACTTCACCTTCACCTTCATATTTTCTTTTGGGATCATCAAAATGTAATGTAATGCAATGGACACTTTAAGATGGATTCTCCTTATTTTGCAGATACGCACAATTGAGGGACAATATGGCACTATTCAAGCATATGTGACGCCTAGGATTCAGCCTAAAACTTGCCAAGTTAGCCAATATCAAATCAAACCTTTATCATTGCATCAAAGAACCCATATTTTTGATGAGGAAAGGTAAATATTTTCTTTACAGATTGAGTCTATAAGAAGGTGCTGCTTTCTGGAAATCATCAGAAATTGTTATTGCTAATAATTCTAATACCCTATCGATAAATTAGGATTTTGGGCTGAAAAAAGTTTCAGAAAACTTTTTTGTGAAAGATATTCCACCTAAATTCAAATGTATTGGATTATGTAAGTAACTCTCTGTGCATTCCAGAAATATCCGCCTTTAGAGATGTGGTTTCTGTTATCTTCCTCCGTTTTCTCTTTAAAAAAGATTTCAGGCAGTTTCAGGAGATCCGTTTTAAAACTTCNCCATATTTTTGATGAGGAAAGGTAAATATTTTCTTTACAGATTGAGTCTATAAGAAGGTGCTGCTTTCTGGAAATCATCAGAAATTGTTATTGCTAATAATTCTAATACCCTATCGATAAATTAGGATTTTGGGCTGAAAAAAGTTTCAGAAAACTTTTTTGTGAAAGATATTCCACCTAAATTCAAATGTATTGGATTATGTAAGTAACTCTCTGTGCATTCCAGAAATATCCGCCTTTAGAGATGTGGTTTCTGTTATCTTCCTCCGTTTTCTCTTTAAAAAAGATTTCAGGCAGTTTCAGGAGATCCGTTTTAAAACTTCTACCAAATTTCTAGAAACTGTTTGTTCTTTATTTTGAATAGAAGTGACATTTCCTGTTTTTAGCTAGAGGAAATGATGACAAAATCGCCAATATCCAACGATGCATCAGAGAATTTTGACAAGCACCTTAATTTTGGCTGGAGAGAAACCAGCCAGCAACTTTCTATCCTTGCACTGGAATGATAATTTACCTTTCTCGTATATAACCAAAGAATTTGCGAAATCTGTAGTTCATAATCTTCTTACCTCACTTCTTGCTAATTTCAGGCTGCTAAAGAATGCAATTTCTAAAATCAGTGGTCTGAAACCTGAAAATGATCGTCATCAAAATATTAGTAATCAATGTACTCATTATGCAGAAGAATGTTGAGATTATTTTTTCTATTTCCTATCAGACCACATAATTCCCTGAAGCTAACTGGTCCATTCAGTCTTGCTGAAGTACATTCTTGGATTCATATGTGCCTGCCAGAAGTTCCTGAAAGGTATTTTGCTGATTTGAGTTTCAGTCGAATTTTAAATTATACTGTGTGATTTTTGTCCATTTTGAGCCTTCTACTTACAAAGTCATGTGCGATTTCTTGAAATTTCTTTGCTTCAAAACAGTATAGATAAATCGAATAAAATTGATTAAATTTTGTAAAACTGAGCTTGGCAGTACAAATCTTCGAGATGCCGTTGGGATTTAGAAATGCAGATTAGTTGATTGTGCACGAGCGGACGTTCGATGCTCGATCAGCTTATTGTATTTAATTCGTCGTAATTCAGATTGACATAGTACATAGTCGTATAGTTGATGATGATTGGTAATCAATCGAAACATGTCTATGAAAATTAAGAAATATCTTTATTTTTATAAGATGCAATTTTAACAAAATCATGTATTATTAATATTTTAGGACACCGGCAGGGGATCAAGTTACATTCAACTTTATGTCAACCTTCCTTGAGACTCATTTGGAATGCAGCTACAAGTAAGATTTATTCTTTTACAATTAAGAAGATGGAAGAAAATGCTATCTTCTAATCTTAATTGCCTTTGTTTCGAGTGAGTAAAAACCAGCCTCGATTCCTGGGCTATCAGTGTCTTCGGCCTCCCTTCAGCGCACATGGTACAACTGGCCGCTTTGGCCGCTCTGGCCGCCCATTGTTACCCTGGGTTCGAGGTTGAGTAAAAACATAGCCCCAGCATAATAGGAGAAAAATGTTTCTTTTGGGTAAATGTTTCTCTTCTGCCATCTGATACAGTTCCTTTTTTATGATTTTAGGAAAGGACAAGCAGTCTTCAGATCAGATAATATTTCAACGATTTCCATTTTAAAAGATGTTTTATCGAAGGAAGCAACAAAAAGGAAGATTAATCTTAATATTACTTATGGTGAGTATGGTCTTTAAAATACATGAAATACATTTGGTGCTTGTTTCAACGCAACAGATTAATAAAAGAAAATGAAGACATTTGTTAGCGTGTAATTTCCTGCCTATTTACCCTCTACTTTCTTCAAACCAATGCTCGTTGAGTAGTTTACATGTCAACTTAGATACGACAATTCAATTTGTCAAAGTTTGTCCTATTGTTTTCCAGTTACGAGAGATTTTAGGATTTTTTTCATCGCAGAATCCTTCAAAACATGTCTAACAACCTTCAGGCCTGGCTGTTTGAGGATAGCGGCAACTCTTGCTTTCCTCCAGGCTCTCCTCCGGGCTCTCCTCCGGGCTCTCCTCAAATGCTGGAAAAGAGCTGTAGATTGCTTTCCTGAATTGTTTGAAATAGTTAATTGCTCTCCTAGCAACACACATTTTCCTTTGAATTTATGATAACTAGCCTGACTTTTACCAGGACCTGGATAACAATTTACTGCTCTCCTGCTAAAAATCCCGATCCTTGATGAAATTTGCTATAAATTCAGCCTTTCGTCTATTATAACTAAAGTCGGTTTTGATATCGCATCACCAAAGGAACTTGTTGTGTAAAAAAGGGGTTACTTCATAATTTTATGCACTTGGGACTTTCTTTCGGCCTTGTTTTATCTCATCTTTAATATCACCCTAGGAAATTTGACCAAGGTTCTTAAACTCTTGAGGATAGACAACTTTATTCAAACATTTTTAACTTTTAACCATCGCGTGATCAACGTCTTTCTCAATTTCTTACAATTTTTCGAACAGAGCTGAACGAAGATTCTGTCCCAAATGTACTCAAACGAATTCACCCGAAACTGGACTATCAATTGTTGTTAGCAAAGAAAGTACAGTTAATTGATGGTTTGAAGGTGAGAAGTTTATCCTTTCATTTTTGCTGAGAAGTTGATTTCCAAATGGTTCCGTTGCTCAACGCGATTTTCATATTTTGTACCACACAAAAACTTTTCAAGAGAATTCGATCTATTTTTCGAGATGGTTTTGTTTTTCTCCATTAAATGCCTATTTTTAGGGGAGTCTGTTGACTGTAGGGGAACCAAATAATATTGAAAATAGATCGAATAGTTTATTTTCGGTGGGCTGTCAAAGAAGTTTTGGCACACCAGGTATTATGAAGTGGTATTGACCAACATACAGAGTCTTTTTTCTTACCTATTAATTTAAAATCACAATGAAAGGGAAGTTACTGGCAAGTCATATTTCGAAGTTAAATTTCTTTTTAGAATATACTAGAACCCAACCGCTGTCCTCTCGAAACTTCCTCTCCATAAAACCCCTCAACTGTAACAACAGCCTGGTTCTCAGTCGTCGATGTTGCGGTGGAGACAAACGGGCTTTGTTGTTGTTAAGAAAACGGGTTGAATTGTGAAGGAGAAGGAAGAGCTCATTTGAGACCTCTTCCCTGGAGTCCAGTCCCCTTAGTCGAAAATGACGTCAGGGAACCAGACTGGGATTACAAATTGATACTCGTTGCTCTTACGTTTTCAATTAGTTGTTGATTAACACCATTCTTCAGCACGATTGTTAATTAGTTTTCTAACGAAACTTAACAGATACATGCAGTAAATTAATATTTTCACCTTAAATTTTCTAGGAATTGCAGGTTTACGAGAGTGACACGAGTTTCCTTGGACAGGAATATCAGGAAATATTAGGTAAGGCAAATTTGTCATGTTTCTTTGAAATTATTTAGGCAAATCTATTGTTTTGCCTGGGGAGTAAGAAAAATAGGCTTGAAAATCGAACTCAGTCTGAAAGGCCGAAAGGTAGTTATGTGATTTTTCTTATATTTTGCTGAGCATCGGAACATAGGAGATGATCATCGGAGATATAGGTGAAATAGGAGTTGACGCTAAAATTCTTGATTTTCGAAATGTATGACAAAATCTTAAAACCTCAATCAAATCAAAGAATTTCTCCACACAGAGTAATTAACAAGTACCTTGCATTAACAAGTAATTAACAAATCTCCCTCAGGAGTTGAGAAATTAATCTTAATTTTGGTCTTTTGGTTGTCACGATTGTTCGATTTATGCCAATTGATACAATGCTCTACAAAGACAAATTTTCAACACGTCAAACTTTTTTCATAAATTTGCACATATTTCAGTGAAGACTGATCACAGCCAGAATTTTGCTTGAGACCTATTTGAAATTTGCCAATGAAAAGTTGTTTCAGGTTAAAAATGTCTGTACAGTTTGAGTTTATATTTTTCTGTTATTGCAGTGGATCAATTTTATTCATTCTATTCTTTCCTGTCATAATTTACCAACTTTCTCTTGTAGACTCTATGATATTTCATTGTTCGTAACTAATCTTTTATTTCTTTCCCCCTTCTCCCTTTAAAAGGGACCATGTTCAAACAGGGTATTTTCTTTACTTTTTTAAAGCTATCCCTACCATCTCAACTTAGGGATGTTTTGATTGCTTCTTTTATATTGTGAATATTTATCCTAGATGTATGGTGTTTTTATTGTATTTGATAATTTTAATATTCGTATTGACATAGCTCTTTAACTTTTTCCCATGTGAATTTTAATTGTTAATGGCGCATGAGAACTTATTTACTTTCCTACTTATTTAATTTCCTTGGACAACTAGTTAACAGACCAAGTCTTTTTTCTTTCTATCATGTAAAGAAAATGCTGATCGACTACAAGAAGAATTCAAGAAACAACCTTGTCACCTGGAAAGGCTATACGGTATTATTATTATTATTTCTGTCATTCATTGATCATTTTTTTATAGCGCGTGGTGCTCATGAAACTTAGAAACACATATTACACGAGTGTCAAGTGGAAACTGCGGAGCTCGTGGACTTTTTCGTGGCCGTAAATCCACGAGTTTTGAAGTTCGCATTGTTTGCTTTTTCATCAAGCCAAAGTGTAAAACACGGATATCAAAAGTGGTGGACGTACGGCCATGAAAATACTAGGATGTTGTTATTTACGATATAAGCTCTAGGAATGAAGAAGCTGTATTGTGAAACTGCGTGACATCTTGTAAGGAAGACACAGAAGTTATGATTAGAAAGAGGTGGGCTAGTGGCATGACCTTCTCTCGGAGGCTAAAGTGTTATTCTTTTTAGCACCGTACAACAATTTCAATGACAGAAGAGGCAGTATGGTTTCTACCATGATTTTGTAAATTTAAACAGAACAGATGTGCTCTGTAGTACACAAAGTGATGTAGATTTCTGTACAAGTATCCTGCTTTTTTGCATCTGGAAAAAACATTATTTTGCTGTATTTAATTTGACTTCCTCTTCCAGGGATGATTACTGATCTTTTCATTGACAAACACAAGTTCAAGGTTAGTTTTAAATTCGAAACTTTTAATCAAAATTGAACTTGAGATACATAGGCGTAGGAGCCAGGGGGCTGGGGAAATTTACCAAAATCAGCCTTTTTCGGGCAAAGATCCACCCTAAGTCTGGCAAAAAATTCGGTAAACAATGGACTTTTTATCGGGCAGCCCCCCAGATTTTATCTTCCCTTATGCCTATTTTCAGATACGCTGGAAACACATTGTGTTACCGATTATCAAGGAAAAAAGGTTCTGTGCAGCAAACTTCACTATTATAGTACTGGTAGTGGTAGAACAGAGACAAACATACTAATAATGTTTGATTCTATAGCATAGGGATGACTATCTGTATCTATGTCATTAGTGGCTGTTTTCGTCGCATCTACATTCCTCCTTAAAGGTGACATATTTCAGAAATTCGATCAGGACTTTTAGCCATTTTCGTAAGTCGTGGAAGAGACCTTTTTGAAGAGCCCGCAAAATTTTGGGATGTTGACTGTCTTCGTCTGGAAATAAGTTGAATACTACCGGGTGTCCCAAAAAAAAGTATACAGATTTGGTGAACCCTAACAATCAGAATTTAGCATGAATCAATCCGAAATCATTTTCAAAACATTACTCGGTAGTTAACTTAAACATAGATACCTTGTTTGTTGACATTGGTGCTTTGAGACCAGAGATATAAATCTTCAAAGGACAAATTTGCCTCCATCCCCCAACCAGAGCTTTGGCGTTTTGGCCTAAGCAAATTCTTAAAGCACAGCGAGTAAGTCAACAATAGACTTGGAAAAATTTGAACCAGGAGGAGAAAAATTAAAAAATGCACAACAAATGCGTTTCACAAAATATAATTTATGTGACGCTTATCATCAAGGGAGCTCCGAAGTAAACTTTATTCATTTTAAGTGAAACAAATTGTGGATATTGCTTAGGCCAAAACGCCAAAGCTCTGGTTTGGAGGTGAAGACAAATTTGTCCTTTGAAGATTTATATCTCTACTCTCAAAGCACCAATGTCAACAAACAAGGTATCTATGTTCAAGCTAACTATCGATTAATGTTTTAAAAATGATTTCGGATTGATTCATGCTAAATTCTGATCGTTAGGGTTGACCAAATCTGTATACTTTTTTTTGGGACACCCGGTATATCAAGTTTATGCTTAAATCTTGTGAGGTGTCACTCTTTTCCTTCAGAAAAGTGTCTGTCCCTAAACCAGTCTTTTTCAGAAAGCAATTTTCAAAAACTTTATATTTGTTTCTCAAGGACATACATGGACCATGAAATATAAAGTACCTGCCCACCCCTAAAAAATTAAGATAGGATGGACCTCAGCGTTTGATGTTATTTTGACACATTTTGTTTGCTTATAGGGGCAGAATGTGAAGAACAAGGTAGCAACTTTGATGGAAATATTGGATAATTATGACTTGGACACTCTGATTGACTTCTTTCAAGACAATTAAAGACTATACGGCAAAGGACTCATGTACAGTTGTGTATATATTTATAGTTACCTGCACATAAAGATGTCAAATATTTGTTATAAATTAGAAATGAAGAAAATGGATTATCACTTTTAAAACTGGGGAGTTCAAGATAAACAGGAACAATTAGCAACTTTTTATTTGAATTAGAAAACCATGATATACAGACAAGAGTTGGGCCAAAGTTGCATTTTATTGCAAAAAAAAGACAAGTTACACACAGAATACTCCTAAAAGAACTAATACCAACACTAACTTAGCCTGCGTGCAGACTATACTTTTCCACTGCGAAGGAGTGACAAAGAGTATAGTCTGCACGCAGGCTAACACTAACAGTACAAATACAACAATTACAAACAAGTACTCTAAAACAACAATTAAGATACCTAAATAGTGTATATTGAAGCAATTATGACACATGGTTTCTGTGGGGGAGTATCCTCGTTACTACCAAGGGAATTACCTGACAAGGTATGAGGCAATACCATAGCAAATTGCAACTTAGGCCCAACTCACAGTTCCCTAATTTAAACTTACATTTAGGCAAACTGCCTCAATGTACACAATCTTATATCTGCTCATGAGGCAAACTATCAATGTGAGGGGGTTTTCCTGGAAACCTTCTTTTCAAACAAGGTTTTTTCTGAAACAGTAACAGTAGATGTTGGCTCTCTACAAACAGACACCTCTTGAAACAAAAACCTCATCAGAGTGACCCCTGTAAAATGGTGGTATAATGTTTTGTCCCATTTGACCCATTTCAATGAAACCATTCTGGAAAAGTATTGATGTTATCTATGAGTGGGTGCCCACTACTGGGCTATGACCCACAGTCGCAGGCTAGTTCAATAATAATTCTCGTAATAAGACGAGCTTTACTTGCAATATTCTTCATTATGAACTCAATGTGTTTCACAGTTCATTGAATTCCTTCTATCTGTGGGAGGATTGGAATGCTTATATTTGAATGTTTTGAAGATCATCTGTTTTGAAGATGCATATATATACACATGCAGACTGGAACATAAAATAGTTCTTCATGTGCTGGAAAAAGAGCATTCAAAAGCTTTCACACTTTTCAACAGTGCATGAATGTAAGCTTTAAAAATTGCTTCGTTAGGGTTTTTAAGACCAGTTATTATTTTGTGATATTTTAAAATGTTACTTTGTGAAACACACTATTTCATACTAAATGTGGCTAGAGTGCAGTTTAGCGGGCGGCATTTGAATGTTGTGCTGTTGTATGTCATACGGTAAGGGTTAGTTTTAGAAAAGGGTTTTAGGTTTAGTTAGGGTACGTTAGGTTTAGTAAGGGTAAGTTAGGGTAACTTAGGGTTAGTTGGGGGTAAGTTAGGGTTAGCGGTTTGGTTAGTTCAATATCTGCAAAAGGCAAAAGGAATATGACATTTAGCGCCTCCTGCTAAACTGCACTTGTCCCCTAAATGTTTCATTAAAAATCCATAGTTTCAAGTTGTAAGCATATTTCAATGCTGGGGCAGGCGAATTCTTGCAACTTTAAAGCAAAAATCTGTCTGCGCTCTGGAAAGAACGAATACAGTCTTGTGCTCTTTATGATGTCCAGTGATGTCCTATGTTTTGAGTGAATAAGCAGCAGCTGCCTTTTCAAGCCTCCTATTTTAGATCTGCATCTTTAAAACTTGAAATGATTGTATTGTATATTATAAACAAACATGGCAATAAATACCAATGAAGATAATTTCAATCATTCCATTCTGCATGCAAGGCCTCCATTTCAGGTGGTTGACAAAATTTCCAGGGTAACTGAAAGCATCATATTCACTCAATGTAAGGTATCGTTGTTATTTTCCAATAAAAGTCTATCAGGTAGTCTTCATTTTCGACTTTTTCTTGCAGCTTCTTGCACCATCGTCAACAATTTTTTCAATTCGGTTCTCACATGTGGAATGCTATCATAATTTTGTTCAACGTAGATTCCAGACACTGTCCCTAGCAAAACCCCAAGCATAAGAGTCTTATTGATGTGTGATACGACCAGTCCAGCTGCAAATCCTTTCACGAAAGTCCAATCAAAAGATTTCTTTTCAGAAAGGCCACCCTCGTCCGACATTTTTAAAAATGTTTTAAAATGCTGTTATTTTGAAACAGCCTCCCTTCCATTTGAAACATTAGATGCATGATGCATGACGTAATCATTGAGCGAAACTACGACGATGTAATAAGTCTAGAGTGGGACCAGGGGGAGAGTAGACATGAGCGAGTAGGGTGGGTGGGTGGTAGCGATTACTAGGACTCAACGTAATAAGTCTAGGGGGAGAGTGAGTGTGGTTCTATATGTTCACCTAGACTGATGATATGAGTCAAAGTTTTGCTTCATTGAATTGAATTGTTATTTATTGGGGTTCACCCCCAAAATCATGGAGAATAATGGTTGACCGGGCAACATTGATTTCTGCATAGTGAAAGATGATCGGCCAATCTAGAGGTCGTGCTTGCAAAAGTTAATCTAGAGGTCGGCCAATCAACATTTGTCAGCCAATCTAGAGGTCGTGCTTGCAAAAGTTCTCCGAAAATATGCAAAGCTGCAAATTGTTGATAAAATATTTTAATTTACTGTGGGTGTGTTTGATTGGTAATTCCAAACATACCAAATCCTGAAAACAGTAGACTTCGCAGAGACGGAAATATATTTCCCAATCAAACACAAAAATCTAACAGCAGGTTTCGGATTCACCACCAGGGTTTTGCTAACGAAAACGAGGATCTCTCCAAAGTCTGCCAAACCTTCTGTCTTTTGGAGCAGAAGGTTCAGAAGGCCTTCCAAACCTACCAAACCTACCGTTTTCAGAATCTTGGGGTCAATCAAACGCAAATTCCGAGTCTACCAAGTCCACCGTTTTCAGAATTGGTACCAATCAAACACACCCTCGTACGATACAATGTAATATGTCATATGTTGTGTATCTAGTAGTTTTGTTTTGTTTTGCATCCGAAGGTAGTTTTTCAGTTAACCTTATCGTTATCCAAGCAGTGGTGTCTTGGTCTTTCCTTTTGATGTGATATGTGACCATTACCTCGTGATTCCTTAATCTGTATACAGATAGTTGGTGACTCTCGTCACTTTAGATAGGAGGTTTTTCAGGGTGGGGATTCGAACCATTTTAAACTCATTTTCATTTTTCATCAAAATTCAAGCTATTAAACTAATAAACAACATATCTACGGTAGCTAAAAACATCAACACGATTTAACATACGAACTTTTAATACTTTACTACCGATCTAATAACAAATTAGTAGCTTAGGACACCTAGAAAGAACTCTAATGAGCTTTCAGGCCAGGTGCCCGTTGCCTCTATCAAACTAAACATTCAGTGATTAATGAATACAATTTTTTTTAACGCTAACACTAACAAAAAATAAAATAAAAGAAAAAGTAAAATAAAAGAAAACCATTCTGTTAATATAATTATGGTCATTTCGGAGTTTAGTTGATCAGGTATTTGATAGGGATGGTTCAAGGGAGAAATTCAAAATTTAGCTGTATCTATTTAGTAACCATATTTTGTATCTTTTAGTAAACATTTTCTTACTCTTAGAGTCTCGTATTTCTCTTGGAGTTTCATTCCATACCTTTACTCCGTAATTCGTGATGAAATTATGTTTATAGTTTGTTCTAACTAGGGGTTGAGAAAAGTGACCTGCAGTTGCTTGTCTCGTTTGAATATTATGCCTTGAGTTAACTGGTTGGAAGAGGTTTTGGAAATGTTCCTCTACATTTCCTGCTGATACGTCATACATGAACTTAGCGCACTCAAGCTTGTAGCAGTCGTCTAGGTTTAGTAGG
>REGM01000033.1:472893-600321 GCA_004194415.1 Aurelia aurita
CCCCCCCCCCGCTTCCTTGCGGGCCTGAGAGGTTCATATCTAGTCTGCTCAAATATATTTAAATAACAGTGATTAAAACATGATATAAGCATGAAAATTAAAAACCCATGAGTATGTTTAGTATACAGTACGTTCTTCTTAAAATTCCTTTTAGCTACACATTGTATGCCATTTGCAAAGATGAGAGAGAAAGGCTAAAAAAGAATACTGGAAAGAAGGTTGGCTGGATGGAAATTTGCCACTCAGAGGAAAGCATCAAGATGATCATTTTAGAACTATTTAGCAAGTATGAGGTGATGTCAATCACAATTAGTTCTAGAATTTTGAAATCCTTTGAATTAAAATTGTACAGGATGTGCAAACAATTGTCAACAGCAACAGGTGCAAAGAGTCTTACCTTGATTGAAAAAAAGTGGAAAGCTGGGAAATTATCTGTTTGGAAATTTAAGATTTACTATAGTGAATTAGAATCCTGTAAGTTGAAGGAAGAGAATGCAAAGATGAAATTGATGAAACGAAAAGTTGAACAAGAATTAGATACAGTAAAAACAAAACAAGCAAGACTAGAGATAGGATTTGACAAAGCACTGCATGATTTAGATCAACAGAAGGAAAAACACATTAAGCTAAAACAAAAATTTGTATCAGCTGTTCATAACTTTGTCAAAGGTAGGAAAGCAAGAGGACCATCAAAAGCAAAAAGATTTTCGGAATATTCACCAAAGCATCAAAATAGAATACGCAAACAATTTGTTGAGGATAGTCAGACAGTACTTTCTTTTTTGGAAATGTATGATTTTCATGCTAGTAAAGTAGAACTATATAATGCTGATACACAAGAATATGAAATCCTGACCCTATCAAATGACGAAACTAAAGACAAAGAGGTGCTTAACAAGAATGATCTTGATGAACTTAATATGGTTTTATATGTGAAGGAAAAATTTGGAATTTCAAATCAAGCTTATCATGACATGTCAATGGTCTGCAAATCAATGCCAAGATCATGGATGTTAAAACATCAAGTAAAAGAACTAAATAAGAAATGGGATATTCATCTAACACCTAGTGGAAATGGGGTACAACAGAGCATAATGTCAAGAATAATCATCCGTTTAAAAGCACTGTTATTTAATCAAAAACAGGTTTCCACTTTTCTGAAGATAAAACTGACTGGAGATGGAACACGCATTGGAAAGCATATCCATGTTGTGAACATTGCATTCACCTTTCTTAATGAAGGAGAGAAGGCACTATCAGCTGATGGGAACCATGTTATTGCGGTACTAAAAGTTAAGGAAGATTACGATAGCATGAAGACAGAGCTAAGGGATATCATCAAAGAAGTTGAGAGCTTAAAGACCATCACATACCAAGATATTCAATATCAAATTGATTGGTACCTTGGTGGTGATTGGAAGTTCCTAGCCATGGTATGTGGGATTGGCAGTGCCATTTCTAAGTATCCATGCATATGGTGCAAGTGCCATAAAGATGAAAAATTTGATATTGAACAGAATTGGTCAATAACAGATGTGAACAAGGGTGCCAGAACTATTCAAGAAATTTCACAACTCTCTTCTAAGCGTGGTACCTTGGATTCAAAATTTTCCTGCAAGCAACCACCATTCTTCCCATCCATACCCCTCCCTAAAGTTGTGATTGATACATTGCATTTATTCTTGAGAATATCAGATAATCTCCAAAATTTGCTCATATTGGAACTCAGAAGACAAGATGCAATTGAGAAAAAAGTTACATTCAACACATTTGATAGAGATGTTTACAGACATTTGGCAGGATATGAACAATTTGTCAATAAATGCAATATTCAGTTTTCTTGGTTTGTTGACAAGGAAACAAAAAAACTGAAATGGAGGGACTTCACTGGGCCCGAAAAACTTGTCCTCTTTTCAAAAATAGAAATTCCATTACTCCTTCCAAAATTTTCTCAAAAATTTGAACTTCAAAAGTTGTGGGACAATTTTATCAAAATATATGACATTCTCCGGCTGAAGGATTCCAGTACTGTTGATATTCCTCAGTTCAAAATCAAACTGTGTGACTGGATGAAACTTTTTCTGTCCATCTATCAAACAAAACATGTCACACCTTACATGCATGCTCTCTTTCAACATGTTCCAGAATTTATAGCCCTACATGGTAGCCTTGTTGCCTTCAATCAGCAAGGACTTGAAAAATTGAACCAGTTTCAAACAAAGGATTTTTATCGTTCAACAAACCTCAGAGGCATAGAAGCAATGTTTATGCTTCTTCAAAAGAAGAACAGAATTGAAGAACTTACAGATTCTGGGCATGTAAGGAAGAAGACAGAACAGCATTGTTCAAATTGTCTTGAAGCCAGACATAATGTAAAAACATGCACCAAGCCATGCACTGTATGCAACTTTAAGATATATTGTTCACCTCAACATATCACAAAGATTGGTAATAAGTGGATTGCACGATGCACAAATTGTTTAACCTAGTTTTATGTTAAAACCAAATGTCATAAACAGGATTTACGGTGCACAATAAACGACAACAACTCTTATTCTCTTCTTTCATAATCAAGCTTGTTACCATCACCACGGACAAAGGAAAATACAAAGACAAGCTCACGTTCTATCTGTGATTCAACGGGTACACCACTAATTATTTTAAATTCCGTTATAGGTGACTTCTTCCTTGTCCAAAATTGAATAGTTCCTGGCATTACAAAGCAAAAGTCAAGGTGTTTATTGAGGACTCTGATATCCCATTCATCTGAGAAAAGTAAATCCAGCTCCTCCTTTTTCACTGAAAACCTGTTTCGTTTTTGACTGTTATTTTCCACAGACTTCAAAAATTCTTGGAATATCTCTTCCTCAATGTCTACCTCCAATCTGATGCCAGGGTCCTCTTGTTTACTGGAGAAAAGATTGAGCTTTATCTCCCGCTGTAATTTGCTAAGAAAGCACAAAAACCTCTCATTTAGCGTGTCAGGGCTTAGCACTGGCAGCTCTGTCACTGTTCCAATTCTTTCAGGGTCTTTGGAGCAATCTCGCCACTCATCCATGCTTGCAGGGTAATTTAGATAGTGTACCTTGACTTTATTGGCTTTGGAGTCTGTGGCCACTATCTAAAATAAAAGGATGCACATCTTATAGATAGATGTAGATAGTCTATCAGGTCTATTACAAATTTTGCAGTAACTATATAAAATATTTTTGCATCATTCCACCTTTAAACTGCAATTTTGTAGGTCCGATTCGTAAAGTCTTAAAGGAAGCAGCTGCTGATTGGGGAGGGGCTTTGTTCTTAAAATGATGGACAACAATACATCTATTTTATGCTTGTGACACACAGACATAGCACCATTGTGATTGTTTTCAAAATTATTGGGGTGGGGGCTTGAGCCACCTCCCTCCTCCTCCCTCTTCTTCCTGCAGTAAATAAATATCTACAATTACAAATTCAAATCAATGAAATAAATCGTTTGAAAGATTTCATGCCAGTTGAGTAAAAAGTTAATAAATTTAATAACATATCGGAAGGGTTCTTATCGATCGTTTAATAATAATAGACTGTGTTCTGTGGTGTTCTTTATAGTAAATAAAGAATGATTTCTATTATTAGTTTATTACCTCGATCGGAAAAAATTGCTTGCCAACACCAACAGCTTTCTTTTTGGTAATTTTTCTCTTCGCAGCTCTTCCCTCATCAAACACTTCACCCTGAAATTCTTCGTACGCAACACGTTGTTTTGATCGAAGTCGCTGTGGGTACGCCATTTTGAAAAATTTGCTTCCTTCTCATTGACACGCATGCGTACTTACATTTTTTTTAAAGACAGTCTCCAGCGCAAATGTCCTATTCCCACTGGTGATGTCTTCATTTGATTTTTAAGGAACTAGAACTAGTGTGGCTGAAAATGTAAGAAATTCAAATTTTATGTTTAAGAAGCACCAAGAACTGTTAAAGCTAAATTCATGGCAAATATGTCATTGAACCTTTGTTTTCTAATGGAAAATTATCTGCATCATAATAAATGCACCCAAAAGATTAGGAATAATACATAAATATATTTAGGAATATACATACCATACGTTTATCTCGTTCTGTGGGTTGTTTTTTCTGGTTCGTTTGGAATACCAACTATCGTAGGTGAAGAAGAAGGAAACGTTTGGTGTTTTGCGTGTCGAGATCGACCAATTCTAAAGCCAAAGACCTTGAGTAGNTTTTATCCTTTTGCCCCCCCCCCACTATTTTTGGTCTGGCCCCGCCGCTGGAAACAAGTGAAAATAAAGTAAAAATATGCTAAGGATTTCTTTGACTAAATAAAAAATTTTGCCTGCACTCTGGAGTTTCTTAACTTTTTGGCGATCTGAGAGTTGAGTTTCTTATAAAAAAATTCGTGTATTACTAAAAAAATAAGTTTATTAAATTTCTCGATATGCGAGTGCTAGAAGTTCCTTGAGGGTATCTTTCCTATCTTTATCGTTAGAAGTTTCTCTCAATTTCTCGTTGTCGGAATTTATCGTTAGAAGTTTTCGGCGGTGGCTGAGAGCTCTTTTTCGCCTTTTTAGTGAACATTTCATAGCCTTTTTTCCTTTTATTGTTCATGTATGATATTCTGTCGCGGATTCTGTAATAGCAGTTCAAGAATATTCTAATTTTCTGTCCTTTGAGCTTTAGTATACAATTATGTAAATGGAAATAAGTTATAAATATCCCAGGAGAAAATTACAGATATGATGTCAAATTAGATCCAATCAAGAACAGAACAAAGGAATTTCGTGGCATTGGATACCAAATGCAGGCCTATGACATTTAATGTCAACTTTAGGATGGCCGCCTGTAATGACAACAAAACATCATCGTTTAGTTATTAATAGCAATGTTTAATTATTAAAAAGTGACAACAAATCTCATCACGATTCACAACTATTCATTGCACATCGTTAGAGTACAGAGCCATACCGGTGATTGATGATGTGATGGGAGAAGATCTTGCGGGTCGAAGCTACCAGAGGAGGGCCTAGGGGCCTTAGTTTAGGCCCATTCATCAAAGGCAAAATAAGAGATAGAGTAATTAAAGGCGGTAAAGATGTTTCTGTCGGGATGTAAGAAAGTTAAAGAGGTGTGATGAACAAATACGAAGTGCTTGGCATTGTAGGAGAAGGTGAGAATGATGACAGTTACAGCTGTATGTAGCTGTTATGGTCATAATATTTGATTGGAGTTGGTGGTCAGTCGTTTTCTGTCCTGCCTGCACCAGCTCCCCCCCTGTCAAACATTGTTGACAGGCCTAATGTTATTTACCTACAAGAATGAATTATAGTTATCTACCGCGATTAAATAGTTTTGGCCATCCTTCAAGAATAAATAATGATAATGTAATTTACAATATATATATATATATATATATATACATAGATGATACTGAAATTACATTATTTATTGTTGTTAAAACATGTATATATACAAATACATAAATACTGGGTGAGGAGTCAATAAAAACAATCCGGGAACAATCCCCGTTTGCAAGGCCACTGCCCCCTGCATATCACGACAATAATATTGGTAAATATAGTAGGGTCTGCTGGGGTAAAAGGGTAAGCTCTGGTAAGCTTGGGGTAAAATGAATAGGGGGAAAAATGTGAATATTTTACTTTAAAGATTAGAAATCATAATTCACAGATTTTATGTATGTATGTATGTATCAATTTGCCACTAAATAATATAAAATTTACAATGTTTTAAAAGCTAAAAATAGATACATTACAATTTTAATACAAAATAAATAAATACTTGTAAAAAACACCCCTAATTGTAGTGGCAGGGATAGCATTAAAAGGTTGCATTGACCTTATTTCCATAATGGTCCCCTCAGAGGTGGTTGCTTAAAATAAAAATTGCATAATTTAGTGAGGCCGAATCATGAATCTAGGAGAGGATGTGAGGTCATTTTCTATAGCTGCAACTGTTTGAACTACCCTCCTTGCCATTGCGAATATTGATTAGCAGTTTACGATATGCTGTTTTCCTGCCATTAACACTACTCATTTACCCCAGCCTACCCATTTTATCCCAGCAGACCCTCTTCATTAGTGAACATGCTAAAAAAATTTTAAATTCACCGGACTGAAATCGGCCACTCCGTTCTGAAATTATGAGGGACTTTTTAGAGAAAGCCCCTTCAAAAGACCTTTAACAATGGCATAAAGTCATGATCAAATTTTCCTAATATTTCTGCCTTATAGGAATGACTTTTACATGCTTTAGCATGTATTATCCCTTTGGGAGGATGAAAATGTATTTGACCGATTTCTCTATTTGACGGCACTCCGCACCACCGCGGTTGCAATTTCATGCTCCCAAGAGGATAACACATGCTAGAACATGTTGAAGTCATTGCTGTAGGGCAGAAATATTTGGAAAATTTGATCTTGATTTAATGCCGTTTTTGAAGTTTTTGAAGTTTTCTTGAAGCTCTAGAAAGCCTAGAAATAAATCCTAAATGATATATTTGCATTTTAGGTGCATATGGAGTTGTGCTGAAATGCAGGCATAAGGTATAGATGTCAGACAATTTTACCTTTTGATGTTTCATCATTTTTAATAAAGACACAAATCAGTTGCTTGGCTTGCAACTTAGGTAGCAAAATATTGTATACAACCTCTAAGTCTCCAAGCAAATCAAATTTGCACATAAAACATGACTAATTATTGGATATTGATATGAGTTAGATCATAAAATTCTTCTGGTCTTGGTGGTTACTTGCAATTACATAATCAATCAATACATAGTACTAATTATTCTTTTATTTTCTTGCCTAAGAGTTCTAGGAGATTTTCAAGAGTTCTTGTACAAGAATTCTAATATATCTCGCAACAATTCCTATCTACGAAGACTGTACTGTACCATACTACTGGAAAAACTTGGTCATGCTTTTTTTTCAACTTCAGTGCCTATAAGTGCAGGCATGCATTGAAATTTGACACATTTAATATGATGGGACCCAAAAGACGTCCAGTTTCTTTATAGTCCAAAAGCAGCAAATTCAGACAGTTGTGAAAGATTCAGTTCATGTTGAAAGAGCTCTTGTTTCATTGTTGATACTGTATGTTCTGATTCATTGGACAACATATAAAATGTACACAAATTTTAAGAAGTACACTTTTTATATCTAAGTTTGAAAACATTTTGTACTGTTTAAAATTTGATGCTGGAATTTGATTCCATTGGAAATTACTATGAGATGGTTTGTTTTTCAGCATGTACAGTAACTCAAAGTGAGAAAAACGAAATGCTATGCCAACTATATTAAGAAGTTTGCATGTTTTTGTTTGAGTAATTGCTATGTCATGAGTTTCAGGGTAACTGAATAATTAATACATTGTTTTTATTTAAAGCGGTTTTCATAAGTCACAATAATTGCTTTGAAATTGAATTTCTACTTACAATAAATCCCTTTAATGTTGATCAGTATAAAAATTGAATACCACCATCCATCATTCAAAACATTAGTAGAACCATGCTGTTCATACTTAAAAAAATTTTGTACAAAGAAATGAACTTACTGCTTTTAGCCAGGCAAAGATCTTTCTGTTGTCTCAAGCCTTGTCTTCATTAATAGTACTTCATCAGTGATTGTGGCTGATGGGAATTTGTCTCATGCTACATATGATTTGGAACATTAACTATTTTTCATCTCCTGTGAAAGCGGATTGTAATAGCAAAATGTAAAAGCAAAGGTCTCATGAAGCAAAAGTGAAACGTACTGTAAAAGCAAACATTCTATATTTTTGAAAATCTCAACCAATTTTTACTTTTATCTGTGCAAAGCAAGTTTAAACTCCTTTCCTTACTTGATGCTCCAACTTTGACTTTTTAGGAGTCTAATGAAATTGTGGCCATAAAGAAATTCAAGGATAGTGAAGGTAGTTAATAGTTTTATGCATATTTACCACATTCATCATTTTTAAAGGAACTAGGATAGCACTTAGTTCTGAAGGTGAAGTTGCGGTTTTTAGCACCAAGCGCTGGGATCACAGAAGTAGCTAATCGCTAATTGGGTCCACTACCCCCTTCTCATGACGCTCAAGAGGTGCTGGTGGGGTTTGAACCCCGTCTGCCTGACGTTCTGGCTGCAAAGTCAGTGGATTACAACACGGTGCCAGAACTCCTTCAAGAGTTTCTATATTTTGCACTCAATTTTCCCAGATTTATCATGAAGAAGTTCTCAATTTTTTTCTTGTCTTTTATGGGTGTAAAATTTTTGATATAGTTCTGATGACCATTGCAGTATAATTTTTGTAGGCCTCTGAAATAGATCTTTTCATTTTTAATGGGGCTAAGAACTCGTTGGTTCATTCTCGTTTTGAAGTGAGCTTTGAGTGCTGCTTTCTTAGGGTGTGTTTGATTGGTAATTCCAAACCTACCAAATTCTGAAAACAATAGACTTCGCAGAGACGGAAATATATTTCCCAATCAAACACAAAAATCTTGGAAACGGTAGGTTCGAATTCACCACCAGGGTTTGCTAATGAAAACGAGAATCTCTCCAAAGTCTGCCAAACCTTCTGCTTTTTGGAGCAGAAGGTTCAGAAGGCCTTCCAAACCTACCAAACCTACCGTTTTCAGAATTCCGGAGTCAATCAAACACAAATTCCGAGTCTACCAAGTCTACCGTTTTCAGAATTGGTACCAATCAAACACACCCTTAAAATGCTTAAAATGTTCATTTGGTGCTGTATTTTCTCTTTGCAATATCGTGGTCATTTTTTTAAAACAGATATTCTCAAGTTTGGACTGAAAATAAAAATTATGTGGCATTGGCACAATACGTTCTCTCTTATTGAGGATCAAACATTTGTAAATTATATTTATCATGTATACTTTAGAAAATGAAGAAGTGAAACGGACAACCCTTCGAGAATTAAAAGTGTTGCGAATGCTGAAGCAAGAAAACATTGTTGAGTTAAGGTTGGTTCAACTTAAACTTAATTACCACTTTCTTTCTTGACTTCCATCCTAGACGTTTTGTTATTTCTATCACGGTGCTTCTAAACGGTCTGACTTCATACAAATTCAAATAGTAAAGTTCCGTCATACGAATTCCACCTCATTTAAATACATTTGCGAAGGATTTACAGACCGAAGTGGATTTGACTCGAAGATTGTTTATATTTTTGTAGTGTCTGTGTGCAAATTGAACTTATTCGAGCTTGACAGTACCATCGTCAGTTCGTGTTATTCTTTTGGTGCTGTGACTATCTTGTACTCGTGCAAACTTGATCATTTTCTTGATTGTCAAGATCGTTTTATTATGAAGCCACGTATTTTTACTCCCGTGAAGTGTTAAAAAAGTGAGACCATATTGAAGCAGTTTGCATATTCCTATGGTTTAAATTAACTATTGAGACACAAATCGTTAATTCAAGTTGAGATCTTCTCAGGGTTATTAGTACTGGAAGATTAGCTGGTGAAATTTCTAAATATTGCAGTTGCTTATACCTACGTTTGTCTTTAGAATGTCGTACAAGGAAAAGGTTTCAAAGGAGGTCCAACAATTGTCTTTTCAGATCAATTTAAAAGGGATCTCTTTGTATTTAAGAATTTTCTTACACATGGACAACATTTTTTACCAATTTCAAAGTGACTACGTGTTTACACATTTGTATAGTATGCCTTTTACCCTGTGCAGTGCAGACCAAGTGTATAACCCAACGAGTTCTTGACACATGCAACACGTCAAGATTTAAAAATCATGTTAGACGTTGTGAAGTAAGAACATAAGCATTTTAGCAATGCTTTGCTTTCGACCTTCACCATTCAACAAAACTTTATCGCAGGTATATTTTTGGGACACGAACTGGAATAACGTTTGATAGCTTGTGATTCATTTCTTTTCAGGGAAGCATTTCGAAGAAGAGGAAAGTTGTATCTGGTTTTTGAGTATGTTGAAAAGGTGAGAAAGTGATTCTAGACAGAGGATATACATTTTTATTAAAAGTTTGCTTAATAATGGCTAACATCCACCTTGGCCACAAATATGGTAAATCTAAGATAAAGAACGCCTTATTCTCTGAAAAACTAACAGATAACTACTTTGGCCATGGGCGTTAAGAAACGCGGTAGTTGTTGTTCCTACAGCAGTTTGTTCCTCCCTGTGTCCCTGTGCCTCGTTTTTCTTGTATACCTGTGTCCTGCAAATTTGAGTGGCAGTAAAACAACAACAACCTTCACGGGCATAGGGACAGAGGGAGGAAAAAACTGCTATATGAACACAACTACCGCGTTTCTTAAAGCCCATGCTTTAAACGATAAGATTTTCGCAGTTTAGATTCTTAAAGTTGACCAATCCGAAAGCCCAAAAAGTTCTGGCGTGNCAAATCTAAGATAAAGAACACCCTTAACATAAACGCCTTATTCTCTGGAAAACTAACAGATAACTACTTTGGCCATGGGCGTTAAGAAACGCGGTAGTTGTTGTTCCTACAGCAGTTTGTTCCTCCCTGTGTCCCTGTGCCTCGTTTTTCTTGTATACCTGTGTCCTGCAAATTTGAGTGGCAGTAAAACAACAACAACCTTCACGGGCATAGGGACAGAGGGAGGAAAAAACTGCTATATGAACACAACTACCGCGTTTCTTAAAGCCCATGCTTTAAACGATAAGATTTTCGCAGTTTAGATTCTTAAAGTTGACCAATCCGAAAGCCCAAAAAGTTCTGGCGTGATCAATGAAAACGCTGCGAAGAAACTTTAATTATTTGTTGATTTTCATAACTTCTAAAGGACATAAGCTGACCTGGCTACCATTTAGCGCCATTGACGTTAACTGTCAAATTACAGCCCTGTTTTTTTGTGACAGCAAACGAAATTCATGTTTCTTCGATGTTGTTTTTTTATATGATGTCAATTTTCAGCGAATGACTCGTTTTTCTACGAAGTTTTCAAGTAATTCTATCCATCAGTGGTGATGTAGATCCTTATCAACTCCTGTCGAGTTTCTTGTCATTCCACTCCTATGAACGTCACAGTATGGCTTTCCTTTATCATAGAATATCCTTGAATTACTAGAAGAACTTCCTAATGGTGTTCCACAGCCCAAATTGAGGTAATTTTTTAATTACACGCTCACTCTGATAACTTCAATAGAAATTGTGTAAATTACGTAGATGCTGCGATGAAAGAAGATTTCTAGGTATGAGGAATCACGCATGTTACAAACATTCTTGCCCATTTCGAAACATTCATAGCATCGATGATTTTTTATCTTGATTTTTACATTCGAAAATTACCATTTATCAGACAAATTCACCTAATTCTGGAGTTCTTTGCCAAACCATGTACGGACTTGATATGTTGACTACCCCATTCAAAATGTCATGCAGCTGTAAATGTTAGAAGCTCACAGACGTGTTTTCACCGATTCAATTTATTAATTGTTGAATTTAGAGTTAAAGTAAGATTTTTAGGAAAGGGAATTTTCAAAAATATTTTTTGACTAGGGTAAGATGTAAACTATAATTTTTTGGCAGATGATCCAAGAATTCATTTGGCTTCCAAGAAAATATGTAAAATGAAATTATACATATTTGATTCTGCATCTAATGATTCTATTTGAGTCTTGCGCTAAAGATGGCGTCAGGGAACTTTTTACCATGACCCTTTCTGTGAAAGAATTTTAATTATTTTGTTTGGTCGATTCATAATGGAACGCAAAGAATCCTGGTCAAGATCTCCTTGACACCATTTTTATTGCAATCTTCTGTTCCTCTATATACCCACTATGCATATGCTTCAATACAGTTATGATGTTCAGGGAAAATCCTCTTCATAAGCATTTCGTGGTTTTGTTGACCAAATTTGATGCCCTCTGCATTCATATCTTAGGTCCTTCATTTATCAGTTAATCAAGGCAGTGCAGTGGTGTCATGTTAATGACGTCATTCATAGAGGTATGTCTTATGACTAACACCATCATTTTATAAATATAATTTCGAATTTTTTGCAACTGAAGATGAGTAACAAGTGAGTCTCTTGTAAGTTTTTGCAATTTCTTCCGTTTAAAATGATGAGATAGCAAGACAACGAAACAGTTAAGATGTAATAAAATGTCGGAAAGTTGCGCAACAAAATAAGATGTTCAATAGTTGAGTGTCTTAACTTTTTAAAATCCCAACTACTGTCTTTGGTTTCTTCAAGGGCTGTAGGAAGATACTAAAAACCCGATTAAAGCGACATACCTTCAGTTCTTTGTTAGCTTTAAAGTATTCTTTACATCCATATTATGTTAAAACCATGGTTGTCATTCTTTTGTGTTGACCTGCTATCGAATCCTAATCGAGATTGCCAGCGTCACTGCAACGGACTTTCCTGGAGACGCATTCGTTAGTTGGGCCTAAACTCACATGGCAATGGCGGTTACAAGTTCGTTGCAGTGACGCTGGCAATTTCGATTAGGATTCAATAGCAGGTCAACACAAAAGAATGACAACCATGGTTTTAACATAATATGGATGTAAAGAATACTTTAAAGCTAACAAAGAACTGAAGGTACGTCGCTTTAATCGGGTTTTTAGTATCTTCCTACAGCCTTTGGTTTCTTATACAAAATGCTTGTAGATCAAGGATTCTTATGCTGAATTTGAAGCAAGTAGCAAAGTTAAGGTGCTTCATGCCAGACTTTAAAACGTAGATTTGAAAAATCTGGTTCGTTTAATAGGGCATGCTTATACTGTTTCTGAAAAGGAATGCATAGTAGTCATTTGTTTTTGAAAAATTTACAAAATTTTATCAACATTTGAGTCCTTTTTCAAGACTTTTTATAAACAGCGTCAATGTCAAATCATCACCAATTTTAATGAAATAGGATTTTCTCGTCTTCGTTCAGGGTTCGTTCAGGTTCAAGCATTCCTTGGATGCTGAAATTTTTAATATCGGGAGACTGCCGTCATATTTTGATTGGCTCTTGCTAGACCATTATCGCCTTGTGTAGTAGAAAGCCGTAATGTTGGTTTAGGGTGTGTTTGATTGGTAATTCCAAACCTACCAAATTCTGAAAACAGTAGACTTTGCAGAGACGGAAATATATTTCCCAATCAAACACTAAAATCTTTAAAACAGCAGGTTTCGGGTTCACCAACAGGGTTTTGCTAATGAAAGCGAGGATATCTCCAAAGTCTGCCAAACGTTCTGATTTTTAGAGCAGAAGGTTTAGAAGGCCTTCCAAACCTACCAAACCTACCGTTTTCAGAATTTTGGGGTCAATCAAATGCGAATTCCGAGTCTACCAAGTCTACCGTTTTCAGAATTGGTACCAATCAAACACACCCTTAGTTGGTGAAAAGAATGATTGCAAGACATCAGAAACATGGCCACCTCTAGAAGAAACGAAACCTGTGTAACCTGTGTAATATTTAGGAAAATACAGAATAATTTATTGTGGTATTCTTTTTCTTTTATAGATATAAAGCCTGAAAACTTACTCATTGGCAAAAATGATATTCTAAAGCTTTGTGATTTTGGTAAGTATTTCATTGCGTTGTCATTGTCTGTTTCTGTTGCTCTCTGAAAATGTCGCCTCTGGTGCACCATCTACCCGATGACCCAAAACAGTAAAACTTTTTGAAAATCACAATTCACCAAAATTTGGTTATGTTGCAGATCTGAAAGATTTCCTTGGGTACATGTGTGTCAAGGTTAAAATTTATTGAAGACCCATTTAAGAGATATTGCAAACTCTGTTTGTATCTTTGCGATTGTGAAAATTTCTGCTTTGAGAGTAACCTGGTTTTGATGCATACTCTAAAACTGCAACGGCTGATCATGAGATTATACTTTTAACCTGTCCAACCAATTTATTTGCTTATGTCTGTGATAAAGCTCTCTTATTATTAGGACTCAAAACTTCATATGAAATCGCAAGACACCGCTTTTTGGCAGAATAAAAAACAAGGTTTTGTAATTACATAGCTTAAAATATTTTTTTCAAGCTACAATTTTATGGTCTGTTTCCTTTAGGAATAGAATAGATATCATGCCAGAAACTAATTTGATCCTTGACGCAAAAGCACAAAAAGAAATATTTATGATCAGTAACATAATCAATTTTTGGAGATTTTTGAAAATTTTTAAGTTTCCGGTCACGGGGTATATTTCGTTTCCTGTCTTCTTTGGATTTACAACAACGTATTATCTGACCAAAAATAAAGAAGTCTTGTGTCTTTTTTATATATTTTCATAAAATATTACAAACAGCAACAAATACACCTTTAATGCCACGTGGTGCACTAAAGTTCCTTTCTATCTCGTGGACATTATGCTAAACATGTACGAGCACAAAGCAAAGTCACTAGTTAAAGCAACAACTTAAAGTAGTTTACAACCAAATAATTTATAATTTTCGAAATTTGCTTTTAAATTCAGGGTTTGCAAGAGCAATCACTGGTTCTGGCACAGGACAATACACTGATTACGTAGCTACCAGATGGTACAGAGCTCCGGAATTACTGCTTGGGTATGAAACTTTATAATTTTTATTTCTATAAATGATGCTTACGATGTAAATTTCTTAGAAATATTCCAAAAATTCGAAATTTCATTTAGAAATATCTTGAACCTACGATTGTAGATTAAACTCAGTGAGACTTCAGTGATTTACTGGTACTCGTCTGCAAAGTAGCTGAAATGTATAACTCATGGTTAGGATAATGTCTTTCACTTTAGTCCATCAAACTTTAGGGAACTCGAAAATGGCGGAAATAACTAGCGCTTCCAAAAGTTGAAATCTATTTTAGAACAGTATTTAAACCAAAGGATCTGTCAATCATTATTAAATCAATAAATCAAATCGATTATTTTGATTCGTAGAGGAGGCTATGGCAAGGCAGTAGATATCTGGTCAATTGGTTGCATTCTTTGTGAGCTGAGTGATGGACAACCTGTGTTCCCTGGTGAAAGTGAAATAGACCAGTTATACGTCATTCAAAAGATCATAGGGCCACTTCCTCCAGAACAAATGCATCTATTTAACTTGAATCCTCGATTTCGGGGATTGAAATTCCCAACGGAAATCAAGCCATCAACTTTGAAACACAAATACCAACACACAGTGCCTTCCGATCTATTAGAATTCCTAGAAGCGACATTGAGGCTAGAAGCCAGAAAGAGGTTGACTATTGACCAGTGTGCTGGTCATCGTGCTTTCAAGAAATTTAGGAAGGAGAACAGTAGCGAAAATTTAAATAATGAAAGTTGTAATGATAATAATAATGGTAATGACAACGAAAGTGAGGAATCATGGAAGGAGATCCAGTTTGAAGACCCTCGTTCTGAGACTAAAAAGCAATCGAATACGATGCAAAATAATGGCAAAGAGGAAAATAAGAAAGGGCATCCCGTTTCTTCGAATCAGCAAAGTAAAGACAGGACAAGCAATAAACAGGCGGATGAAATCAGACATGATACAATGCAAGAGAAAAATAATCGCAAAGACAGTAAATCAGACGAAAGTATGAATAATGGATCTGTTCACGAATCAAGCCTTAAAAAGCAGTTTAGTGATTCTGAATCACGAGTTCCTGAATTTCGAACTAGAGAGGCAAAGTCGTTGGAAATTCGAACTGCGAGGGAAATTACTCTGCCGAAACCTGCCACATATAAGAAAACTTCAAATCCAAATGAGTTAAGGTTAGATATGGGCAAGTTGACGAAACATTTTGGAAAATACAACAAGCCTGGCGTTAGTAATACAAATTCTGTTGGTATGATCAGATCTAGCAATTTGGAGTGGTCCATCCAGCCTGGATATTCGAATGCAGGACACAAGGCTTATCAGCAAAGGAATTCTATAACACATCAGCCAACTAACCAGGTAAATTTAATTTTTAAAATTAAGATCACTTGCCTTACCATATCAAGCATTTTAACACAATCTCAAATTTTTTCATGTACTAGGCTTATACAAATATACTTAGGGATGCACATTTTTCTAAAATTTCATCAGTTGATTTTTTAACACACAGCTCAGAGAGTTCTTGACCTAAGGAAAATATCAAGGTGACAATATCTAAATTATCAATATCTAATCAATATCTAATCAATATCGAATCACTAAGTTATCAATATCTAATCAATATCTAATCAATATCGAATCAATAAATTATCAATATCAATATCTGAGATATCAAGTTAAACTATAGCGTGTGTAGGCATCACATAATCCTATCGTTTATTACCGTTTATCTAAGGTCAATAACATGTCGCGATAATTTTCTTTGGGACGCTCTGTTCTTAGAGGAGCTTTGGAACCCTAGTCAAACTTTCACTTTTTTACTAATGTTTTTCAGGTAAGGTTATTGACTTTAGTTCGTAGCATCTGAAATGATACTGCCTTCTTTCCTTTACCACCTTTGATCCACTCCTTTATTTCTGTTTTAGTTTGCAGAGCAAGCTGCCAGAGATACCTCAAAGACTTTACAAAGCCAAAATTCAGATGCTTTTGAAGAATATTCTAGGCCTAATGTCGCTGATACAATACACCAGCAACGCAATCCCCCTAACCCAAGGTTTGTATAATTTCATGCAGAGGTTGTACAGAGCACTCCACCCAAAACCCAGATATGTACTGAACTTGGTAGGCCCAAAACCCCACGAATATATGGAAATCTGCGGGCCCTATACCCTAAGAATATACGCATTTACAACTTTGCACCAACAATGTGTACATAAAAACATTGATCGTAGGGAGAGGTAAATTTCTCCACACTTACCAGTGTAAAACTTTCCTTTTGAGTTAACAAAACCATCGTTTAGAGGATTTCAAAGGCATTCTGTGTGTAAGACCCAGCTGATGTAGATGTAGATGTAGATGTAAGTAAGGTTTGTTAGAGGAAGATCTCTCTGATTATCGTTTGAATCGTCATTTATCAGATCCAGTCACAGTCTACCCTAAGATTTTTCAAATATGCTTTGGAGCAACTTTTTTCTGACCCGAAAAGTGTCTGTCTTATGAAAGTTTCAAAGTATTTTTGAAATCGCAGGCACTGAGTACTATTATATGTTTCGATTTCAACTCACTCATTTTCATATTATGCTCTCCTGCGAAGATATGTTTAGGCTTTTTAGAGTGAACGTTTATCAACTTCAACCCTAGGGAGCTAAGAGAATTTGCTCCAAGAAGTCACACGAGGACAGAAAAGAAGAAACGAAAGAAACGGCAGGTACTGATAGCAGCATAATTAATTTATTCAGTGCATTAATTTCTTATTACAATATTGTCCATAGGTNGTAAGACCCAGCTGATGTAGATGTAGATGTAGATGTAAGTAAGGTTTGTTAGAGGAAGATCTCTCTGATTATCGTTTGAATCGTCATTTATCAGATCCAGTCACAGTCTACCCTAAGATTTTTCAAATATGCTTTGGGGCAACTTTTTTCTGACCCGAAAAGTGTCTGTCTTATGAAAGTTTCAAAGTATTTTTGAAATCGCAGGCACTGAGTACTATTATATGTTTCGATTTCAACTCACTCATTTTCATATTATGCTCTCCTGCGAAGATATGTTTAGGCTTTTTAGAGTGAACGTTTATCAACTTCAACCCTAGGGAGCTAAGAGAATTTGCTCCAAGAAGTCACACGAGGACAGAAAAGAAGAAACGAAAGAAACGGCAGGTACTGATAGCAGCATAATTAATTTATTCAGTGCATTAATTTCTTATTACAATATTGTCCATAGGTGGACATGAATTTTGTACCATGATGCTTTGCGTCGAATTGAGTTTCGATTGATCTGGTCGGTTGATTTCTTCAATGCCGCAAAGGATCTTGGCAAAGAATTCCTCGACGCCATCTTTAGCACAATCATCTATTGGAATTACAATATTTTGAGTCTCTTTCACGGAGTGGAAACAGGGAGGGCATGCGCACCAAAGCTGCCATGTGCACGGGGAATTTGTATGATTCCAAGGCTCTTAATCTGGATATGTAGTTGTTCAGAAGTCATCCTTTCTTTTATTGGTACCAAGTTGGTTATTCCAAGGACTTATGACTGTTTTTAAGAAAATTTGATTTTGCTCCGAATGAAATTTTATGAAAGAAAATGTGTGTTCTATAGTCTCTCTTTTAAGTAGATTCTTTTGAATGTTGGATGATCATTGATGGGTCCGGTCTTTTATGCTAACGGTCAACAAATATAAATTTTGCACCAAGATTCTTTAAAAAGCATTCAGCAAAATGAAAACATTTGATATTTTCTTCCTGTTAGCCATATTATTAACAAATTTCGTGTGTTAAAAACTCGTCTGTTGATAGTTTTCCTTCCAGACGTTTGCAATTACCAAGCTAGAACCACATGGTTTCTACTTGTTCCATCTTTTGGCTCCTGGCATTGTTCTTTACTTCTCTGTTTTTCACGCCAATTTTAATTCTTTCTATCAAGAAAAGCATTGCATATCCAGATGTTCAACAATCAGAACAGTCAACGATGCAACGCGGAATGAAAACACCGATGGGTGATATCGCAAGGTTTGACATTGTTTTTCTTTCTTTCTCTTCAATTTTCCTATTCATTGTATTACGCAATGTGGTATATTTATTGTCAGACGAAATCGAAGAACGGAAAATTGATACACAATTGAGCTTGAACGTCAAGGGCACGATACCAGACACCTTATTTTTGTTGATGTAACAACCGAAGACTTCAATCATTAAACTGTATGTCTGGAAATTATTTGTAAAAACTGCAGAGTGTTGGACGGAAATTGACAGAGAAGGTTTTCTTGTTCAGAATTTCTCATTTAAGAACAAGACATGTTAACATATGAGTGATTGTTATGATTTGACTTGGGTCAACTTCTTTTGATTTGGCTTTAGGCAACTTCGATGTGTTGAATTTTGCAGGTCTTGTTGTTTTCTATTGGAGAACAAATCTTGTCAAAGAAGATTTCAAAATGTGCATTCTTTAAAATTGCTGTACATTTTATATTTGTTCCGTAATCTCTTTCAACATGTCATGATCTTGCATGACTTTCTCGATGGCCTCGTTTCTATCGTAATTTACTCTTGATTATTAGCAAGTACCAATCAAATTAAAACTGTCAACTTTTTTGCAGTGAAACACGCAATCAAGAAGATCTAATGTTATTTGATCAGGTATGGGAGTTCGATACTCTTTACCTCATCTTGAAGTTTCAGCAACGTTAACTAGGGAAACATAGCCTGCGTGCAGCCTCAACACTCCTCAGTTAAAGAGTAGACTCTTTGGCTGAGGAGTGTCGAGGCTGCATGCAGGCTAGGGAAACAGACTTCCAATGTTTCAGTTTAGAGTGCCCGGCAGTAATTTACCCAAGATTGCCTTTCTGTCTGTTCATGTATTAAACCGGTTTCAGATTCCTTCTTAATTTGTCATATGGTGATCAATGAGGAGTTTTTTGGAACAGTGGGTAAAGATCGAGCGATACTCTGTGAAACATTTCATTTGAAAAGTTTATAAGAATTGTCTTTCGATTCTATTTCACTGTGTTCTTGTTTGGGAAAGACATTTAAAAATGCTGTGAAACTTCCCTCAAAGACAGGAAAGTATTCAGGGCAAAAACCTTATACTGTTTGGCTCATACAAGTTGCCGAAGCTGCCATCCGATTCTTTCGTTACTGAAGCGCATCGTTGATTTTGAGTTTTTGATGATGCCATTCTGTTGTATTTTCAGCAATGAATTTTCGATCTCTCAGGAAACTTCAAATAGCTTTAACTACCATTCACGTACACTGTAGCGGGTCTTATGATGCTGCATATTTATCACGCATGTAAGAAAATCATGTTTGATGCTGTCACTCTTTGTTTCAAAAGATTATCCATGTCTTTGTGGGGAGGGGGCAATTGGTATCTGCTATTGCTAGTGTAATTCAAATTCTGTGAATCAATATCGAAAGAATATTTACTAAAATTCAATCGCTTTCATGCAGGGAAAAGATAACAGACAAGGCAAACTGAATCCTTTACATCCACAAACAGACATACGACACACGGCTGAAAAGGTATGTGGACAAATCTTCACTTCTCAGCACGGACCCTGAAATGAAGAGTCCTACTGTCCAGTGCTAAATAGACTCCTCCCTCCGTTTGTTGAATTTCGAAAAGTTTTCCTACCCCCTGAGCATTGGTAGAACCCCCCCCCCCGCTAATTAGTTTCATTGCAAGTGCGAGCAAAGATTTCACTAATAGCTCCTTACGATTTGATCAAGTGTTTTAGGCCCTTTTTGTTCATTTCGCAGCCAAAAATTTTCGTAAACTTGAATTTACCTATATTTTCAGTCCTTCTAAAAATGCAAGAAAAATCACGAAAGACGTTTTGGTCCTTAGGCTATCAAGCAGAATTTGATTCATTCAAATCCATCCAGTATTCTTGGTGTGTTGAATTGTGGGAACTTTTTCGGACCCACCCGGTATACTCTGGCAAACACCTATACTTTTATTAATCACCCAGTATATAATTAAATCATTGATTAAATCACCCAGTATATCATTAAATCATTGATTGAATCACCCAGTATATCATTAAATTATTGATTGAATCACCTAGTATATCATTAAATCATTGATTAAATCACCCAGTATATCATTAAATCATTGAATAATCTTTCAGGGTATACACGACAAGTTTTCAATGCTTCGGCCATCACTCATTGATACCAAACTGCAACCAGTCAAGAACCCAACAAAACAGAGCAGAGTACAAGGAACAAAAACATCTCTAGGCACTGTCACATCAACAATGGACTTCCGTTTGCCTCCAAGCCAATCCGTTGCAATGATGTCAGGCACGCAGATGGACGGAGTACATACGTATGACCCATCTGTTACCCTCCATGCACCGGATAAGCTGCAACCTGTAAGGAGAGGACCGTCACGAGTGGCAGGAGCTCATGGACTTGATGTGAAAAATGATCAAAGGCTTATGAAGTTATCGCCTGAACCACTTCGCCCTGTACAGTTTGCAAAAGGGGGATCGCTACAAGATGGAAACAAGGAAAAGATGAAGAAGATTCTTGACCATAATTACAATAAAGAGACGTTTCTGTAAATACACAACAACAGCAACAGTTTGGCTAGATCATTTATTTTTCAAGATTTTAGCTTCGATTCATAGGTATATTTTGTCGTTTTAGAAATATTTCGAGGCCCTTCGTATTTATAGGTCCTTCATGAGCGTAACATATTTATAGTCCTTCCCATGGGGTGCAAATGCGTGACCAAGCACAGTTTTTTAGGCTTGCACTATTAGAAAGTATGGTAAAAATATTAAATAAACATCGGTCAGTCCATAGATAAAGTTTTTTTCACACTAGATGTCAGTTGAGATTTGCATTTACCCAAAATGATTCATGCAAGCAGTTTTAGTTTTTTATTCATTAACTTTGTCGCTGACATCTAGCGTGTGGCAGACTTTAAAATCATAAATTTGGCTGTGTCATTCTCCTCATTACGAAACACAATAAAAAAATGACGTGGCATAAAACGTCACTTTTAGGCATAATATTATTAAATTTTCATAACCTGCAGATTCAAATTTCAGCAAATTGCTCAAACTTGTAGATTGTTTGAAAGGTTTAGTTTAGTCAATCAAACTTCAGCTACTTCATTATGGGACCTGTCAAACATACCTTTTCTAGATTGATAGAAATTACTCCGTGTCTACAATTCTTTTGGAAGATTGCGCTGGGTTACGTATCAACTGAATTGTAGTTTGAGTCGAGAAAGACACACAAATGATGTTAAGATCCATTGCCAACCATGATCCTTTGTGAGCCAAATGAAAAGCAAGACAAACAGAATTTAGGCCAGAAATGACTTCATATCATACGAAAGTCGACTTTGGCGCCACAAAGGATCATGGTTAGCAATGTGTCTTTAAGCGACTCACGTTCGTACGCATGAGCAATTATCCGTAACCTGGCAAAAAATTATGAATGCCTTTTAGTTATGACGCCAAATTGCAGAGAGTTTGCAATACTGTCATTTTAAATTCGTGCTTTGATTTCAGCTCCGTTTGTCGCAAATGTTAGACCTGAATAGTTAGAAAATGCAACCTGTTCCTATCAAATGCAGGGACCTTTTTTAACACCCTTCAGCTTATCAATGCACAGTTGTTTATTTAATTAAATTGTAAGTTTTTAGCATGGCCCCCTGTAAATCAGTTATCTAATTACTGAGGGGCTACCATGGATAAAAAAGTAACACTGAAAATAAAAATAAAAACGAAGAACGTTTGAGCGGAACGAACCTGTCAGCCTCGTTTGAGCGGAACGAACCTGCCGCCAGCCTCGTTTGAAAGTAGTCACTTATTGTTTAAATTAGTTGTAGGAGTTTTCGTGTTTTAATGTATTAACTTAATTGTCAGCGATTACAGTACCGTAATGTATACGATCATTTTCCAAGTTGTAACAACTTTTTCATCCATTCCATGCATGCGTTTTGATCATGAAGTTTTCAAATAAACATTTGTTTGTAACATTTCTCACAAGTCCGTTTGCTTATCTTGCTTCTTGCCAAGGGTGTCGCCCTCGGTGTCGCCAGACGCCAGGGGGTGGACTGGCAGTTTTCTCGGGGTAGTATTAATTCCTGAGCAAAGCCAGCGTAAAAATCTCTGGGTATACCCTTCAGAATTTACTTCTTTGCTAAGTCCACCCCACTTTTTTAGGTCTGGTGACGCCCCTGCGTCTTGCTTATACGACAAGAAATGATACGATAACCTTTTGGAAACCCCTTCTATTTTCGCTGTTCCACAAGATTTGATAAGAAGTGAAGACTTTTCCAGCCACCAGGTAGCTTTTCGGTTTTTTCTTATCTTGTGAGCCTTGGTAAGCGCATATTCCAAAAAGAATCACACGTTTTAGTTGATATGTGCAGCAAATTAGAATTATTCTTCTGTCTAAAAAGGCCCAAATGCTGTGGAAAGCTTTGACCCTTCGATAAACGTCCCCTTGGTTCAATTCAGGATTTAAAGAAACTTATACGTTAAGAACCAATCACTAAAACAGTACATTTTGTCTTTATTCCTACATGGAAGTGGTTCCCAAAGTGATGTATCGGCGTTTGCCGAAACGTGCAAGCTAGGGTTATGCACCGATTTCAATAAATTTACAATCATTTCGTGGAGAAAAGACTAACCTAGATGTAGACATTTATTTCATTCAAATCAGTTTTACCGTTCTACAGTTATAGGTTGTGGGGCACCCGGTGCATGAAAACTTTTCAGTTTCACCCCTGTGGATACTCTTGTTATGTTGCTAAAGTTGGGCCGAATCTAGCCTGACTCACAGACCAAAGGAGGAAGTTCCAAACGTGCTTACGAGCAGACTTTTTAGGTAAGAGAAAATGTATTACTTTTCGCTTTATTGATGGCTGATGCCGTTTCATGCCATGTTCATACCTGATCTAAGTTAAGCGGAAACGACAGCATCTGAGGAAGCATTTCTTTCGAGTTCCCGGAGATCATTACAAAAGCCTTCAACAAGTGAAAACGAAACTAGAAATCAGATGTTATTCAGAACGTGCCTGAACGTGGCAAGCTATTTTAAAACCAACATTTGGATTTGGGATTTATCAAGCATCGGGGCTTCCCCCTCGCGAAATCTTGCTGTAGACTCAAATAAGACTTGAGAAGTTTTTTCCAATCTGAATTGGTCGGAAAATTTGAGTTTGGCTTATGTCTTAAATTTGGTTTATCATTTCTTCATGCTTTGCTTGTTCCTATCTTTCTATAAAGAAATGAATTTTCCAACATTTTTAGCTTATGATAATGCATTGGTATTAGCTATTAGGAATTTAGACTTCTATTGATTCCACACTTTGTTTCAATAGCAACTAAAACTGGCATAATGAGCATGCGCAATACGAGAGAAATTATGAAAATTCAATCGAAATATAATTCGAAAACTTTTAATTTACAAGCCGTCATTTTCAAGCTTTATATTTTGATTGTTTTTAGCATATTTGCAGAAACTTAAATCCGGCAGTTCTCTTCGTCTTTTAAAGGTCACTTTTGTTATAAAAGACCAACAACTTTTGTCTTTGTTTTTTAGGGTGCGTTTGATTGGTACCAATTCTGAAAACGGTAGACTTGGTAGACTCGGAATTTGTGTTTGATTGGCTCCAAAATTCTCAAAACGGTAGGTTTGGTAGGTTTGGAAGGCAGAAGGTTTGGCAGACTTTGGAGCGATCCTCGTTTTTCATAAGCTAGCCCTGGTGGTTAATCCGAAACCTACCGTTTCAAGATTTTTGTGTTTGATTGGAAATATATTTCCGTCTCTGCCAAGTCTACCGTTTTCAGAATTTGGTAGGTTTGGAATTACGAATCAAACACACCCTTATATAAGCAACGAATAATACGAGCCTACAATTTGAGCAGCGCAACAATCTAAACACATGCATAAAATATGTATCTTTTTTCTAAAATATGGTACAACTTCTACTACCACACTTTATAAATAAATAATGCCCCATAAACACGAATTGGGGGAGTCCCTTTGAATTTCCTGCATCAGCTGCTTTCCCAAAATATAGACATGATGTAACGTGTTATTTAAGTGTTTTTCGGGGAGCAAACTTTATTTCTGTATATGTCTGGTCTCAAATAAACGCCTCTTTCATATGAAACTGCTTGGTAAAGCCTCCCTCCCCAATACATGTCGGGACATCAAGAAGCGGCTTTTATAAATGAAACAAAGTACACAAGAAAGGGGATACAAGAATAGTAAGATTCACATTTTAATTTCACCTCAAGAAGACGAGGGAGACATAGTAAATTTTAGCACTAACTACTAACATTTTTATTTGCATTTTACTTCAAATTTCTTTGGTAAACTACTACCGCTATTAAACGCTGCATGCTGCATCGAATGTTTGTAAGGTTAAATGCTTAAATAAACGCACCCGGTATTTATTGCAGGAATACAGCATTCCTGTACGATGTACTAGCCCATAAGCGTACGGGACGAAAAAATTTGGGGGGGCAGCCCAACACAAAGTCTATTGTTTACGAAAATTTTTGCCCGACTTACGTCGGATTTTTGCCCGAGAGAGGCTGATTTTTGTAAATTTTTCCAACGCTGGGGGGGCTGCCGCCCCCCAGCCCCCCCGCCTCGTACGCTTATGTACTAGCCTGTCCGATGCAAGGCCGCTCCTTGACGCCCTCTCAATTAGAGATTAGAAGCCCTATTAGACGTATCTTGTCTTGCCTATGAAACACTAAAGATATATAAGATTGACTAAAAGAGAACGATGTTTTTCATTTTGATTATCAAAGGGTTCCACCATAGCAGGCGATAAAGATTGGCAGAACGACTACTAACAGAGCTAAGCGCTAAGCAGGATTATGAAATTGGTTCTTCCCCTAGAAACAGCTGTGTGGTGAGACATTTGACAACATGCTCAATCGTTTTTTATTTTGATAAAAAAGAAGGTGATCCCTTGAATAGCTGCCAAGGTGCTTCCCCTTTTCATGCCTATATGTGGAGGTATATAACTGTGTTGTAGCTGGCACGAGTTAAACTTATTTCGAAATCGCGTTTTAGTGGCCGCACGAACTTTCAAAATGCTTAAAACGCTCGTTTCAAATAGAGAAATTCTCGACAGAGATGCTGTTTTCCTTGAAGAAGGACCGTTGATGAAGTCTTCTGAACATGTGGCATGTTTCTTTAAAGATGTCTTTACTCAGAAAATGCGACGTAGTGATGCCCTATTTGATAATTTATACGTCGAATCTTATTTCTGTGGCTCATTGGGTGAAGCGAATACTCAGGCCTCACAATTTGATCTTAACATGGTGTTCGAGCCGAAAAAGGCATGCTCAGAATTAGAGTACAGAGAGACCAAAGGGTTCATCAGAATTTCGAAGAATGATGCAACAGAAATGAACAATTTTGGAAGATTTTTCAGCAAGAAAGGAAATCTTTTTCCAGCATTTATTTGTGCTTGGCTGAAAGATGTGTGCACGAAAAACAATGAATTGATCTCATCAGTTGATATGAGCAAACATTTCATTTCTAATGTGATCATTTGCAATTTGGAGCCAGCGATGACAATCCTAACCCAACACGATGAAGAATTTCATGTTAATCTTGTTCCAGTTATTTTACGAGGCATTACCGATGGCCATAATGTGCATTATGTGCCCAGACATTTGCAGAATGATGGGCATTTGGCCCACCTGTGGAAAGTTTCATATGCTGATATTGAACGAAAAATGCTGTCAAAGGGTTGGTGAAGACATAGTGGAGAGATTTGATTTTAGGACGTTTATGGACCCCTTATTTGTATGAGCAAATGGTTGACGAGAGTTTGAAATTGAACCCAGGCGATCTACACACCCCGTAGAACGTCTGTGCAGTAGTCCGGAGGTTATCCCTCCGAATAACTGAATAGCCTCAGCCTGACTGCATGGTATCCCTCCAACGACATGATGCTATCCCTCCATCGCATTGAACAACCTCCGCCTTACTGAATAGCCTCCGGACTACTGCACACAACGAACAGAAAGCTAACAGAGATTGGAATACGTGGTGACAAAAAACTGAACTTTTTGAAAATCATCAAATTTGATTAAATCAGTATTGAAAACTTTTGCGTGTGTTTTGTGTCAAGGACGAAATTGCTTTGACAGATACAGTATTGCAGAGTGCAGATGCATTCGTTGGAATTTGTGTTTTTACGAACAACTTTGTACGTGTACGAACAACAAAAACAATAGGCCGTGACACGTGCCGAACCATGTTTGGGTAACTGATCTACGTCAACAGGAAATATTGATATGTGATAGGCTAGAATCTGACGGCAAGTGGCTTGAGCCACTTTTATATGCTCCCTTTAACTTAACTAAGATTCCCTTTAACTTTATGGCTTATGTCCGTTATAAAATTATGATACTACTAAACCACACTATACCAATATATCTTCTGCAAAAGAAAGTTGTTAGAGCTATTGCTTTCCAGAATTTTACATCTCCATCCTCTCCAATTTTCTCCGACTTAAAAATTCTTAAATTGTATGATTTACTGGATTTGAAGCTGCTTACCTTTGTCTATGAGTCTGTTAATAGGCTATCTCCAGCTTACTTTCACAATTTTTTGCAATGTTGTCAGATGTTCATCAATATGATACAAGGCAGGCTCGTAAGGGTGGTATTTTTATGACACAGCAAAACACCTTGCAATATGGTTTGAGATCTGTCAGATATGCTGGTGCGAAATCTTGGAACAACATTCCGTTCAACATCAAACAATCCCCTTCAGTGATGAGTTTCCGTCATAATCTAAAAATACATTTATTCTCCACCAAGTATCAGTAAATTTCCAAACTCTGCTTTTTGGATCAATCAACCTTCGATCTAAAAAATGTTTTCTGATTGAATAATATAATATGTTTTTAACACAGGGGGTGCTCTCTCCTCGATTAGTTTATCTACNCAGGCTCGTAAGGGTGGTATTTTTATGACACAGCAAAACACCTTGCAATATGGTTTGAGATCTGTCAGATATGCTGGTGCGAAATCTTGGAACAACATTCCGTTCAACATCAAACAATCCCCTTCAGTGATGAGTTTCCGTCATAATCTAAAAATACATTTGTTCTCCACCAAGTATCAGTAAATTTCCAAACTCTGCTTTTTGGATCAATCAACCTTCGATCTAAAAAATGTTTTCTGATTGAATAATATAATATGTTTTTAACACAGGGGATGCTCTCTCCTCGATTAGTTTATCTACTGAGAGAGCTCCTCCTTTAGAAATTCCCCTCGATACAAATCTCTAATTTCTGTAATATTTCATGCTTAAACTTTTCGTTGTCTTTTGTAATCTTGTCATAATTTTAGTAAATTGTTGTATGTTTGAAAGATTTTCGCATGTAGTGGAATTTTAAAATGAGAACTGAACTGAACTGAACTGAACTGAACTGAACTGAACTGAACTGAACTGAACTGAACTGAACTATACAAGACTCGTATAAGTTTGCACGAATCACAAGAGATGTGAAACAGAAATTGCGAGTTTCGATTGCTTTAACTTCTTGCAAAATCCAAGGGTTAATGAGAAGAAAAAGAATTCCAGAGACTTCTTTCTTTAATGTTTGCTTCCAATCATAAACGCTTCCAATGATAACCTTTGTATAGTAGCTATAAAGCTTCTTGGAGTGCCTCAATACTTGTGCCTAAATTTATTCATAAACTTGGTGGGGATAATGGCAATGGTGTATATAGAATGTGTACACACCGTTTCCCTTACTCCACGAAAAACGCATTTTTGCTCGAACCTCGAAAAGTTTCAATTATTCATTATTTGGGTAGTGGAGACGGTGAATATATATACAATGTGTACACACAGTTTCCATTACTAGATACACCTAGACTTATTACGTTGAGTCCTTGAGAGTGCCTATTTTAGGAAGATCTTCGGCCCAGAGAAAGAACTCATCTAGTTTTTGGCGCAGACTTTTGGCGCAGGAAGAGGTTTAAAACAATGGGCAATTCAATCTTTCATTGTGTTAAGCAATAGATATGAATTATTCTTTGGCGCACACTGGTGAATAAAATTATTACACTCAGAAACATTTGGTGCAGAGCAACGCACCCGGGGGGCGGGGTACATCTCACGTTGAGGGAACGGGTATGGGCGGGTTTTAAGCCCAAAATCCTCAAGGTTACAACTTACAATGGGTAGTTTTCCGCCGAAATTCATCATGAAAGTCGGTACGAAGGCAAATTTTGGCAATTAGAAGTAGGTAGCTTTCTGAAAACTGGGTGGCAGACCCCCGTCCATCCACAAGTCGTGTACCACCCCCCCCCCCCTTCGGGGCAACGCAGAGATTGACCCTGACTACCACCTGGTGCTAGCGATTACGTAATAAGTCCAAGGTACTTCTCGGCACTCTTGATCCCCTGTGTCTTCTTAAGGAGGGCAACCAAAGCAAAGCGGGAAAATTAGAATTCAAAATTTGAGACGTTGCTCAGAAAGATGGATGCTTTCACTGAAGTAAGACATTTATCAAGCAAACAATTAAAAGAAATCACTCAATCATTCTAATGTTAATATTTAGCATGTATTCAACCAGAGTGAATTTCATATTGGCAGATCAAGAAAACCAAAGCAAAAACTCCATCGATTTTTGGTGAGAGAAGTTGGCCTATAAGCTAGTCGTGTGGCGTCCGGCGTCCTGAAGTCCTGTTCTGCTTGGCCTTCTAAGCACAAGCCATTGTTGACCAGCCTTGCGAAATAGGTTAAAATCTCAAGGATTCGATAACAGTTTTGTTTTTCTAAGCACATGCACAGATTCAAAATGGGAGTCCAAAATTTATGGAGCATAATCCAGCCTGTTTGTCAGAAAGAATCTTTAGAATCAATGCGTGGGAAAACACTTTGTGTTGATCTTAGCACATGGATTTGCCAAGCAGAAGAGACCTTGCCACTGAAACATGCTGTTGCCAAGCCTTATCTCAGAAACACAATATTTCGAGTTATTTGCTTAAGAAGACTTGGAACACGATTGATATTCCTCACTGAAGGGACTCCACCAGAATTGAAATGGGATGTGGTTTTGGCCAGAGCAAATGCTAGGGCTGAAGAAGGAAAACAAGGCAAAGTTGCAGCGTCAAGGAAAAAGGGAAGGTATCAAATACAAAGAGCTGGCAATGCTGATATTGGAAATTCTAAACAGTTGAAGCCTAAAAAAGTTGGAAGATCAGTTTTTCAAAGAAAGATAAATGAGGTTAAGGATGGTTCTGTCTTCTCCTCCATGTTGGAAAGTTTGCTAACTGCATGGTGAATGTAAAGAGACTGATAGAATATTGAGCACCAAAAATAAAAAAAATTGAAATCATACACAACTTATTTTTTATTATGTTTCTAAGCATTTTTAAAAGAAATTTATGAAATTACCACTTGTTTATGCACTGCGCACCAATTATTAAAAGTTTTCATACTAGATTTCAACTGCACCAAAGTATATTCTGTGTGCAGTATAAAGATTCCAACCTGGTGTTTTCGGATCAATTCTTGCAAAGTGGACTTTACAAGTAGCTATTTGAGGGCTGTATTAATAATAAACAATTTCCAATTCTAGTTTATTCTCAGACAAACAGGTTATCCAAAAATTTTAATGAACAAAATCATTTGTGTCTGAAAAGTGTCATGTCCAAAGCAATATGATGAAAATTAGGAATTATCTTCACAACATTGACTTAAATAGGCATGAAGTTGAATATAAGATGGGTTGATATATCCTGTATTTGTTCTTCTGCTGCCCATCATTATGTTTTCCAGCGACAGGTGTCAGAAACTTCCACCCACTCTGTAATTTATTCTGGAAAAGAAAAGCAATAGAAACAAGAAATGATCCATTTTGCAAATTGTTTTTGAAGGTTTTTTTGTTACTCCATTCTAACAAGCTTTAAATGATTTTCTAAACTATTGTATATGACTTTACATTTGTATCATGCTACTGATCATTACCATTCATACGTTTATTTATTCTATCATCTATATTCTATTCTATTCTATTATTTATATTCTTGCAGTGTGCTCAGCTTCTGAGGTTCCTTGGTCTTCCAGTTATCAAAAGTGAAGGAGAAGCAGAAGCTTGTTGTGCTTTTCTAGACAAAGAGAAGGTTTGGAATTTTGTTCATTGAAATATAATTATTAATTTTATCATTGGTTCTTTATTTCTTTAATCACCCTTATGTGAGATTGATTATCCTGAGATTGACACAACTTTTTGTGACATTTAAATTTGTCAGTATTTTGAAATTCACAAAGTAAGAATCTGCATTTCTGAAATTTTTATTTATAAATCACACTTCTAAGAATTAAAACAAAATTAAGAAATCATATAGCTAAGAGTCAAAGAAAGACAAATTCTGAAGATGAAGGTTGGCACAGATCTCAATTTCTATTTTCTCTGTCTTATTCAAATTATAATGAGTGTTTTGACTCTAAGTGCAAAAGTTTAACAAAAAGATACAAAAATCTGCTTAATTTTTTATCAAATAAATGAATTTTTGCATGCCATTTTATTATTGAATGCTACTTATTTACTCAATATGAGAAATCTTGTTTTATTTAGTATGCTGATGGCTGCATCACCCAAGATGGAGACACATTTCTGTATGGTGGAGAAGTTGTATACAGAAATCTTGGGATTTCGAGCAAGGTAATTCAGTGTCAAGTGTAAACAGAGGATCAGGAAAAGGATTTGTTGTTATAATTGTTGGCGCATGTTTGTTCCCTGTTACAAACACAATTATACTGACAAATCATTTGTAACGCAAGGCATATGTTCCACCTTAGGTCTTTAGAGGCTGTACACGCCAAGGCTAACATTTATCAACCTATTCTTTGCACACAAGGAGTGTTTTTCAACTCTTTGTGATTTATTCATTGATCATGCAAAAACCTTTAGTGGGTTCTCTGATTTGCTCATTTCAAATATCACAAGTTGTTTTACTTAATTTGTTCTGCTCTGTCCGACCTTAGCTGACTCAAAACATATGGTTCCGTTATTCAACGCAATTTTCTAGTTTAGATTGTTTAAGTGTGAATGCAGTATAGAAATGAATACAGTTAAAACCCACGTATAACAACTTACAACTTTGCAAGTCAGCCTGAGTTCTTAAACAATGAATACAATGGATTGGTTCTTATAAAATGGTAGTCTAATTGCCAATGGACAATTTCAGCCTGCAGGTTCTTAATCCACTAGGTTCTTATACGTGGGGTTTTACTGTAGTTGAAACAGTGACTTGCCTTGGCCTGCAGATCATTCAGGTTCTGAATTATTATGCTAGGCAGTCTTATTCTGAGAATGCTTAATACAAAAAAAGGGTCTCTTTCTAGAATTAATTAGCCAAACTGTAACAGATGACTAAATCTTGCTATCTTGCTGAATAATGGCAGTTAATTACTTATTTGCAGGACCCTCACGTATATCGCTATTCAATGAATGATGTACAGAAAATCGTTGGTGAGTTTACTATGCTTTTTAAATCTTACCAATAATCCTTAGATATGTAAATCTTTTTATTCACAGGTAGAATGATCCTTTTCCTATTAATCCTAATAATGCTTCTCAAAGTTTTCATCAATAGCATCTCATTTCAATGTCGCAAAATTCAGAAGACTTTATTTTACATGACAGGCATTGGTAGGCATCGTAACCTTATACGATATATCATATATACTTGATTATTGCGAGAAAAAGATTATTACCTCACAATATTTTTTCATTTTTTAACTGCTTCCACCCCTCCTCCTCTTGTTTAAATCTCACGTAACACATATAATTTCTTCTTTCAGTATCTCAAAATTAGGAAGAATTTCTTTTCCATGGCCGGCATTGGTAACTGCAGAAAATAGTACATTCATTTTGCTGTCTACACCCCTGTGCCTCTTTTAGATTACCCTTGTCACATGAGATATCTAATTTCACCATTCCAAAATTAAGAATAATTTCCTTTTCGTGACAGGCATTGGTAGGCAGGAAATGGTAGCTTTGGCACTTCTCTTTGGCTGTGATTATTGCGATGGTGTGCCAGGTGTTGGCAAGAAGACTGCACTCAGATTATTAGAAGAGCTTCGAGGAACCAATGTACTCGATAGGTGAGAAAAATATATAACGTGCAAAAAAATGAAGTAGCAAGTAGCCACGTTTTTTGAAAAGGCCATTATCCCGGGTCATCCAAGAAAGTTTGCTCGTTGAGATAAAAATAGACGTTTTTGGATGTTATTTATTGAAGGATATTTGGGCAATTTTGAGTTTCTTCGAGAAAAAAATTTGAACAAAATATGACTTTTATTGCGAGCGCAGGAATAAAGCTAAACTATCTCAACAAGGAACTCTTCCTTGATTCATCAATTAGGTTGTCAATCTGAGACTCCTTATTGTCAAATGCTGCCATAAGTTGGTCTGGTCTTCAGTATCATCGAGAAGCAATTTCATAATTCATTGTAAGATGATGCTAAAACAATATCCCATCACTTGGTTAAACGTTTCGATAAAATCTTCATCAGTTACTGTCTAAAAGGGTAACAGATAGTTGCTGATAAACATTTTAAATTTCAACCAAGTAATAGTACATTTTGAATTATCTTTATATTCTTATATGCTACGGAGAATTAGCCTGCGCGCAGACCCAATATTCCGAAGAAGAAAGGGTCTGCCCAACAACAACCAAAAGCTTGCTACACAGTGCAAATCCCTTTAGGCCATTCATTTTACTCAGACTATGAATAAATTATAGCATAGTCTCAAGAGAAAACTTAATTTTTCTCTTATGACTATGATTATTGAGAACGACATGTTTTTCAACCCACTAAAACAACACATCGTTAAAATCACACCTTGTCCAGTCTACTTGGGGTCCTTCTACAAAAAATATATTAAAAGTTCAAAACAAAAGCCACAATACAACAGGCTCTACAATACTATTCAAAACAAACAAGAGACAAGAACAAACAACACAATACACGATTGAACACATATGTGTGACAGCAACAGAAAACGCTACGCATAAATTAATTACCCATGATTGCATAAATTATTTTCCCTAAAACCCAGAAAAGCGCCGTAGCAAGCTTTTGGTCGTAGTTGCGCAGACCCTTTCTTCTTCGGAATATTGGGTCTGCACGAAGGCTACGGAGAATTGGATGATTATAAGATGGATCTTTTTGCGAACACAGGTTTAGGATATGGGCAAGAGAGAAGAAAATTGACGAATCATGCTCTGCAGTTGAAAAACAAGTGTTCAGGTATCACAAAAGCTTCATTAAAAGGGGCTCCGTCGCCAATAAACAAATCTGTAAACGCCATTGTTTTAGGCATGTTTCCATTGTCTTTTGCAGTTTGTTTGGTGGCTTCACCTAAGCCACCAAAAAGTGACCGTTAAAAATCCACTTATATCTGAGTAATCGTAAAAGATATGAATGTTTGGTTGTTCCTCTGTGAAGTACACCGATTTATCTTCAAAATAATGCTTTCATTTTTGAAAAAAAAAACCGATGAAAGCCTGTGTGATATTGCCTATCAAAAAGCTGCAAAATCACGATTTCGACCAAAATTTGGAGACGGAGCCCTTTAATTCAACGTCTTCTTGCGTTTACTTTTACCTTAAGTCTTTTAAAAATCAATTGCTTCGAAGACTTCAACAAGATCAATAGAAGACTTTAACTTAGATTTTGGCATTTTCTGATATTTTGTTATCTAAGTGAACAGTAGATTTTTTTCGCGAAGTAAAGTTCATCAAAATGATTCTAAACCCGGTAGTAAAATGAAAACAGACATTAACTTACACTAAGGTTTATAAGCTGTGATTTCGCAAGCTTTCAACGGCAGGACCATATTTGCTAGCATTGCTAAACATAACTTGGTCTTTGATATAATTGAACAAAAAGAAGTTTCAGAAATTGGGAGCAAACCAAGTTTTGCTTCTTTTTCAAACATTGATTTCTTTTCTGACTCACCCAGATGCTACAAAGAATTTTTTTAACTAGGATAGCTCGAATAATAATTGTACTGATTTGATATGAAAATGGTATGTTTTGTAGAAAAAATCACAATCGTAAATACCTTTCGTTATTATTTTGTTTCAGGAAAGCAATGAAAGTTAATGGCTTTCCTAATGAAGCGGTAAGATTGACATTCAATTTTTAAACCTCTCTTAGCACCCTATTAGACGACGATGAAACGTTCACATGAAACATGCTCGCTTGCGAGGGCGCTGCGAGGCGCGTTTCTGCATCATTAGCATCAGAAGTGTTTTATGTGAAATTTTAGTTGCCTTCACAAGTGAACTATTTCAGTGACTGTTTAGCCTTGAAGAGAAGCTTCTACAAGGCCGGAATAGATGATGACAAGAAACTCTCAAATATAAGGAATAATTAGATGATTCATATTGCTATTTTGATAGCTACATCTTCTGGCGCTGCCGTTTTGTTACTTAAAGTGTACAGGGTGTCCCAAAAAGTAGTTGTGCCCCCTTTTTGGCCGCTGTGGAGGAGCTGTACATTCAATCTCCCCGATTTTTCTACAGCTTCATAGAATAGGCTTCAACTTAAAAAGTTTGAGACCTTGTTTGAGTCAATCGGACAAGTGGTTGCTGATTTATGGCACAAGAAAGTTAAAATAACTGGTTGCTCCTTTGTTCTCCAACGATGTCAAAATCGGGGCCGATACAAGCCATGAATTCATAGGAAGGCAAAGAGATAATATTTTCCGACGGCAAAATCAACAAGAACAGCAACAAATAAGTTGTAGGAACATACGTCACAATCATGGATGAAATGACTGATGTACTCCTTCAATAGCTAAAATTTATAATTATTTCCAATCCAACGTTGCAACCTACAAAATTAGTGAATATGAAACAAAAATATGCCGTAGATTCAAAATTCCTGGCGTCATTTAACTTCGAACGTTAGCAAATGCATGCTCAATCAGTGGCGGAGCCACGGGGGTGTATGGGGGGGTAAATACACCCCCACTTTTCTGAAAATATGGTAATTTAGATTCGGCCAAAAATGACATAAAAAACCATAGGGTAGGGGTAGGTCTATATTCAGTTTTCAATCTCGTTTTCTTAGTCACGTACTGCCAAGATGCGATTTGAACTTTCTCACATGCAATTCTTCTGTTGTTTTCTCTCTAAATCTTTCTAAAAAGGGCGTATATCTATGTTCAAAAAGGGCGTTTCCTTAAGATCTGTAGGGCGTGGCCCTGAACAATTTTCCGGGGGCTTCGCCCCCGGACCCCCATCATTCATTACCCCCCCACTTCGTGGCGGCTGGCGCCGCCGCTGTGCTCAATGCATCACTTCACACAAAAATTACGACACGTGGAGTAAAATGTCCGACAAATGGCCTTCTGGGGGGGGGGGCGCTCCGCCACCAGTCCCTTCATTGGCTTCGGCCCTGGTCAAAATCAACCCCGCCCCCTAACCCGGGAAACGGATTGCAATGAAGATTAAAAACGTCACCTTTGAACATCATTAACCCATCTAATACCTTTTTAGGTGATCAACGAGTTTCTCATTCCAAGAGACAACATCGATGAAATCAAAGATCAAATCGGATGGGGTTACCCTGATCTTGTCAATTTACAGGTTTGAACTTTTGTTTTTTACCTTTATCCATGACTATGCTTTAACATGTGGCTTATTTTCTACAATGAAGAAAGCAAATTTCATCATTTCTCTTTTACCTGTNGTAAAACAACAAAAGGAAACGATAGGCCTATTGTTTAGCGACACAAATACAGCCATGCAAACAATTTGAATGAAGGATTGAAACTCTGCGCATTCTACAAACTTTCCAATCTGGGCACTGTGTAAAATCTTTTTCCCTACATTTGATATACTAAAATGTACCCATGTCATCATTGTTTCCTAATTAATATAATTTTAGGAAGCCACAACAGATGATCCAAGAAGTCGAGTACGTTGCAAGTAAGTCCCAAATTTGATAATTTATATATACCCCATAAGTGCATCTAAGGAATTTAACTGGAAATATTGGCTGGATCATCAAATATAAGTTCTGGAAATTCCATAGATAAAACCTGGTTTCCATATAGCCATAAGTGCCAGAAAGGTTGCCTGGGACTTTCACCTACCATGTTGCAAGTATGCTACCTGCACTGAAAGCAGGCATGCTACTTGCTTGTTTCCATTGGTTTAATCAAACTGCCTGTGACACACCAGCATTCAGCCTCAACTGGGATCTAGGCAAGAGCTGACAAAAGCTGATTGGAGAACTTTCATGTGATCCATGAGAAAAATAATAAGCAAGAGACAGGTCGCACGCAGCTGCAACAGATGTTTTCATTAAAAATTTCACTTTCATGAAATGATTTAAACTTTCCTAGCACTCCTGGTGATATGTGCTGACTGTCACACCAAGAGCAATGTTGCCAGCAGGCATGTGAAGATCATTATAACCATGATCACGCCACTTCAATTTTTTGGGTTTATCTCAGTTGCTACATTGCCATTCCTCTATTTATTGTTTTTTAAATTGGTTGCACAAGCATTAATTTATTAAATACAATACACCACTTCAATTAAGAGCCTCTTTTTAAATTACTCTAAATTCTTTCATAAAAAATTTTAGAACCTGGATTCGGATTTAGCACCCAACGTTTAGTCCAACTACGAGTTTTCATAGTGCTAGTGGTCTTAATGTTGATTTTATGGTGAAGTAAAGTTTGAAAATCTATAAGGGATTTGACCGTGAAAAATGATTTGGGGTATAAAGTTTCACCCCAAACGATTTTTGCGGTCAAATCCCTTACAAATTTTCAAACTTTACATCATCATAAAATGAGCATCACAAGCGCTAGCAGTTTGAAAACCTGTAGCTAGACTAAAGTTTGGGTGCTAAATCTGAATCCTGGTTCAAAATTTTCATGTGAAGAATAGGAAGAAATTTCGAAAAATTCCCAAAACGAGGCCGCTTAATTGAAGTGGTGTGTTAGCAAACAATTCCTTTTGGTTCAGCCTCCTAAATCTGGGGCTTGTAAGCTGCATGCATCAAGCGTAAAGGGATCATATTTGTTTGAGAAGAATTTTTTTCCTCGTTGCTGCTGTTTCTTTGACCATGCAAGAATGGTAGTGGGCTCTTGGTAACAAATACAGACAAGTTAAAGTAATTCACACAGTTATTAGGTAAACATGGAGTTTTGCTTGCTTGCTTGCACGTTCAACCTCTCCTTGGATGCTACCTTTTTCTCTTGTAGATACTTTTTACATGGCGTGTGCAAGAAGGAAGAATGCCCATTCTCACATGAAATTAAGGACAAGCCATCAATGGTTTGTATTACTCAAGAAACTAGATATGTCCTTTGACGTTTGCTGACGCTATTAAGTTAAGTTTTTTATGTATGGTCTACTGCAATTAGCATGCATAAAAAAAATTTCAGACCTTGCAAGGCTACGCAAGTAAACTTCAGACCTTAAGCCTGCCATAAATCCCACAATGAATGCACCTTTTAGCTATTCTACAAAGAGGCTTGAATCAAGCGATAATTTGATAAATTTTGCAGGAATCAGACAAATTTTTGAATGTGCACAACAGTGATGGAAGCTCTGATGCTACCCAATTGAACCTTTTGAATATTAAAAATGTCTAAAAATATCGCTTGATAGATCCGGACTCTTTTGTAGAATAGCTAACAGATCCATTGCAGAAAGAAATTGAGAAAACTCATGTCTGTCAGATTCATTTTTTGTTCAATATTCCCAATGGTCTAAAAGATCATATCTGAAGAACCACTGCACTGGCAAAGATTATTCACATGAAAAAAGATGGTCAGGCGAGCTGCCATCGTCATCTTCTGACCCTGAGCCTTCTAATGTGATTTATACATGTATTTTTTTTATAAGAAACTAAGAATGTTGGCCAGTACTGAAAGTTTCTTAAAATTATCAGATCTGTGACCTCCAGAACATTTCAAAACAAGGTGTTTTGAAGCCTTTCCAATGTTTAGACATTACTCAAGTACTTTCCGAAGTAATATGACACAGGAAACAAGTGAGAATAAAGAAAACCTGCTGAAGTTTCTCAATGTTTTGGCAATTTGAGAGTTTGAGTTTCTTATAAGCAGTTTCTTATAAAAAAAATACTTGTATCGCATCTCGTATGATTTACTCTTATAAATAACAAGCCACATTATCTGTCCTATAATTTCTCATGTTAAAATTCTCTCTAACCTTTCAGGTATGCACATTTTATAAAAATGGAACGTGTTCATATGGAAAACAATGCAGATATGACCATGTTAAACCAGCTTATGCAAAGAAGGTATTATATAGACTTAGAATAAGAGCCCTTTGCTTCACTAAACAACTACAACGACAACCACCTACCAACGCTCAATAAGGACTCATGCACATGCACAAACTGTTCAAAAATTAAACATTTTCTGGCGCAGATACTAATTTCTCAGTACTATTGATACAAATTTGGTCTAACTGATCAATAATTATCCTATTTTTTTAACGCTTGCTATAAAGCATGAAAAATGCCGATATCAAGTTTTCTAAGTGCATGGGGGATCATTGTGTGCCAAACGAACTTTTTCTTGTCTTTGTGCTAATTATCTGCGATAAAATGCTGATCAATGACACTAATGAGTGTGACTGACTGTCTTTCTTTCTGACTGACTGACTGACCGACCGACCTCAAATACACTTCTTAGATTACAAAGGACTTTGTAATCAACCAGGACAACCAATTTTCTTCAATTTTGAAAGGGTTGCAAAGAATGAGAAGCAAAACGTTTCCAAGCATCAGCTGGGGCACCAGCAATTAACGTCTAACAATCTTGAGACAAAAAGCTCTCTGAAAATCTGACAACTTTAAATTCGATTGATCTTTGATGGTACTGATGATACCCTCTTTCTCCAACATCAAAGCAAAAATGCACAGACATGCAGCATATTTTTCTTCAACACAGCTCTGAAACTGTCCGAACTGTAGGAAACTGTCTGAACTGCAAACTTTGTTAACATTGCATTTAAACTTGAACGGAAGATATTTCAAAGTGCTTAAGATGCACATAGTGTGTCATTTATGTGGTTTTTACGTAGTACACACCTTCTTAATTGATTATGTTGAACATTCGGCTATCTCCAACAAATTTCCTTTTTCTGCTAAATGCCCATTTCCACTTCATTCGCAATTTGCAAGTGATTTTTTGTTTGAAATTTACATGCGGACACTTGCAATTGCAATGTGACTGGCCTGTTCGCAATTTTTATTTCATGTGAATGATTGTCCCTGCTGGAGAACAACCAATCCGCAAGACATTTGCAAAACAAAGAGACAAACAGTGATACGCCTGCCTCATAAAAAATGAGTAGATTTAATTGGCTGAGAAAACAATTAGAATTCGTCAGAACAAGTTGAAATATGTATTGAATTCTCATTCGTTCACATATTACGAATGAAGTGGAAATTGGCTTAACTTCGAAACAGTGGATGCGAACTTAAAACCCTTGAATGGCTTTCAAGATTTCATTTAGTTTTAGTAAATAATATGTGCCACTTTTTAGCAGGTGGAAAAAGTATTGTACAAAGTGCCGGATGCTGTCAAGCAAACTGAAAAAGGAACTAAAACTGGACCTTCTGATTGGTGGATTGTTAATGCTCCTGTCTTCCAACCAGTAAGCGCTATGATATCATGCATGATAAATCTTGTAAAATACGACAATGTATTAAAATATTATTAGAATATTGATAATACGCAACATTTCACACTTAATATTACACACCTTTCACATCTGATGAATATTTAAGTTTGAAACTTTGTGTATTATCTATATTTTAATATATTGTTACAACATATCTGTCGCTGATTGCACAGACAAAGTCATCTACAGAGCTAATCATTTTTCAATCCCTTTAACCCTTTTGAAATCACTCATTATTTATTTATTTTTCCATGAAGGGTCAGAAGATTCACTCGACATTAAGTGGTCAACATGAAGAGGTAGAACAGGTTAGAATTCTCTTTGCATTGTTAGATCTTCTCAACATTATTGGAATGCCAGTATTTCAGTGGGATCAAAGTTTTCCTCTAAGGAAAAAGTCAATATTTCTTTCAAGGAATGGCTAAATTTTTATGATTCTCATTTTTCTAGATGGCATGACTTCACAGCAGCGTTGAAAAATGAGACGCCATCTTGTTTTGGGGTAAATCTGTAGAAAATGTCCATAGGTTTATTCCTCCAAGTATGCATGTGACTACTACAGAGACTCTGATGCACATTTTGAGGGGCACTCTCATTAGATATTTTGGCTTTTAGGGGGAGGGGCGCTCATTCGAGGGGGTGCTCATTCAAGACTGGGCACTCGTTCAAGTATTTACGGTATCAACCTCTGCTGAGGTATTAAAACAGTTTTTTCTTTTGACCTGCTACTCATAGTAAATTATGAAATGTTTATCTTCTCTCTGACTTTTTAGGATGAGACATCAGATGTAGAAACAGCAATCGCTGAACTTGAAATAAATGATAAAGACTCAGGGGAATTAACTGCTGAAGAAATTTCAAAATTAGTAAGTTTGCACGTATTTGTTAAATACCAACTTTTTACACACTTGTGGCTTTGCTTCTTGATACCTCTTTATCTGTTTAATTTCAAGTGCCAGTTGCAGCCAAGGGCGTTGCCAGGGGGTGGACTGTGGTGGACATATTTTCAATCTTTTCACATTTCAATCTTTTAAGGAGGGTTGCCCTTCAGCAGAAGCTGTTTTTCAAGGGGCCCTCCAATAAGAACCTAATTACAATATACAATTAAAATAATGATACATTAGACTATAAAAACCCATGATGTTAAAAACCTATTTACGATTATATATTATTTACAATGAAAAGAAAAAGTTCAACCCTTAATAGATTTTTTTAAAACTATTTAGGGAGGATGACTTAGACTCAGTGGGAAGGCTATTTCATAGTTTTGCCCTAGGGAAGAAAAGCATTTTTGCTGATTTTTTCTTTAGCAACCTTGAATCAGTCACAGCATTACGGAGGCTACGAGAGGAGCATTCCACCCTAGTTGTCTCCAGGAGATTATGCATAAACAAAACGGTGTAAAATGGCTGGGTAACTTTTGAGAACTTATTTGCATACTAATTCCACCCCACTTTTTTAGTGCTGGCAACGCCCTTGGTAGGAATGACTATGGTAGAACAGTTGTAAAATATTGCTTATGGGCTTTACTTGATTTTATTTGTTTTGATGATCGCTTTAGCTGATGTTGTTATTTTATTTGCAGATGTGTCCATTTGCTGCTGTAAGAGACTGTCCTTATGGCGAAAAGTATGTGNCTCAGTGGGAAGGCTATTTCATAGTTTTGCCCTAGGGAAGAAAAGCATTTTTGCTGATTTTTTCTTTAGCAACCTTGAATCAGTCACAGCATTACGGAGGCTACGAGAGGAGCATTCCACCCTAGTTGTCTCCAGGAGATTATGCATAAACAAAACGGTGTAAAATGGCTGGGTAACTTTTGAGAACTTATTTGCATACTAATTCCACCCCACTTTTTTAGTGCTGGCAACGCCCTTGGTAGGAATGACTATGGTAGAACAGTTGTAAAATATTGCTTATGGGCTTTACTTGATTTTATTTGTTTTGATGATCGCTTTAGCTGATGTTGTTATTTTATTTGCAGATGTGTCCATTTGCTGCTGTAAGAGACTGTCCTTATGGCGAAAAGTATGTGTCATTTCGTTATTACTTTGTAGCAGCTGTGACCTGAGAGATTGATTAATAGAAGGATCACTTCAATTCTCGCTGCTCATTGGTCCAAGCCGATTTTGTACAGCTGTGATTGGTCTAATCAGCTTTGGCTGTTTCTGATTGGCTTATTTCAAAACACAGCTCGGTAGAGATTAACATTTCAAACGAACTTCCCTTATTTTCTCTCCCATTTTCAACGTTCACTCCTTAAAATTTGGCGTTTTTCATAGGTCCATGTTGTCTACTGGAATAGAGGAAAGAGTTTAGGGAAGGGTTTACCAGAATTTTCCTTTTCCACCATAGGCTTGGTTGGTTAGTTATTAAGCCCAAAATACCAACCTGATTGTTAGCCTGGTCGAACGGTTAGGTATCACTGGATTAGATTCCTTTTCTTAGCTTCTGCATTATGTGTGGAACCTGACTGTCATTTAAGAAATCAATCCTTGTCGGAAGGACAACTGATCAACCATTTCGAGAAAAATCCCTCCGAAGTTTCTTTAAACTCTTTGATACGATGCATCGCTCATTTAATTCCTCAAAAGAAAGTTTCTCATTTCTTTACAGTTGTTATTATGTTCATGGTCTTCGATGTGATATCTGTGATCGGGAATGCTTGAATCCTTTAGATCTCGAACAGCAGTCAGGTAATTAATAAAGAAACATGTATTTCATATAAAGGTGCCTCTTGCAATTGTCAAAAAGAAATGCAAGCACATTCGGAAATAATTCACTTGTATTCAAAGGAGCTCTACTTTGGAGCACTTTACCTGATACTATAAAAAATGCAAACTCAGCAGGAATATTTAAAAGGATGACCAAAGAATGGAATGGGCAAAATTGCACATGCAAGATCTGCAGTTAAAAAAATAGTTGATAGTGAGGATCACAAGTGAACTTTTTTGTAATTTTTCTTTGTATGTAAATAGTTGGTTTGAATTAGTTTTATTACTATATATTGTACCAACTGTAAATAATTTGATAATAATAATAATAATAATAAATGTGGAACCATTTAAATGTCGACACAAAACAAGAGACAACTTTTCAAAAGTTCAAGTCTGAATGTATCATATTTTTTTGTCATTTTGAAATCTGGATTATGCAGATTATGTATTATAATGTTAATTTATTTCTAATAATTATACTATGTTTGCACCGTCCCCTGAATCCAGTCTTCTCGACTGACGGGGTCACCGTGCTAAAAAATTTAAATCAAATCAAAATAAATAGTAAGTGTTTCTCAATGGTTAACCTGTCAACTGCAGTAACTTTAATCTTATACTTTTTCAGAGCACAGAGCAACATGTTTAGAAAACCATGAACGGGATATGGAATATTCGTTTGCTATTCAAAGGTAAATCTACTTTTAGATATCAAATTTACCATTTGGATCCAACACTGTGGACTAAATTTTAGAATCCAGGAGGGTGGCACTGTACGACCGTCTGCCTCTAGAATAGAAAGATTGCCCTGCCTAAGGGTAATTTTTGTCACAGTACAGTAAGTATTGGATAAGCGCCCACTTTTGCTCCACGAACTTAAATTGGTACTCATAAGAAGAAAAAAAGACACGAATCTAAAACGCAAATTGCAAGTAAATTTCAAGGTTATTTAACTAATGTTACTAAGAATCTTGTGAATATACTTCTGATGATGTCTTTTCTATCTTCAGCGTTTAATTGAAACTTGTTGAGATCTCTCAAATCAAAAGACTTTGTTGCTGTACACCCCTCGATTTTGCCAAACAGTGGTTAAGAGAAAGTGTTGAAGGGCCCTCTCCAGGGAGATTTTCCAATAGTTGTTAGGCCACAAGAAAATTTTTCTTCCTATCAAAAATTCTTTTTATCATTCATAAAAGTTATCTTCAAAGTAATAGTAACCAAACAGATCAAAAGTTATGTGCACTGTTTCTTTGCAAGATAAGAAACTATCGTTCATTCCCCTGAGGAAGACTGTGATGTGCAGTTTTGAGCAAATTTACCTCAGGAAATTTTCCCCCTGAAATGTGGGTCAAAGAAGGAAAAAAGTTTCTCGGCCACTGTGCCGAGGCTTTCGACATTGTTAATTTTTGTTAGATAAATTTTTGACCTTATTTTTTATTTTTGAATCATAGGAGTGAAGGCGTAACTTGCTGCATTTGTTTAGATCTAGTATTGGAACGAGAAACTGTTACCGAAAGAAGATTTGGAATCTTAGGTGAGTTTCATAATTTTTATCTCTTGTACAAATGAGTGCTTTGATGTTATATAAAGCTACACTCCTCCTGAAGAAATCCCTAACCCTAACCTGGTAGCACAGGCGTCTTGAGCGGTGGGTACTCTGGAGGGGGAGCAGTGGCGGCGGCAGTGGTTGTCGTTGCTGTTCTCTCGGCCGAGGGTTTCTGCATCTCAGCATTATCGTCTGTGCTGGCCCGACCTCCATTGTGAAACAGGCTCTAGTATTTATCAGTATTTAATCGTTTATGTGTAGTTTTTGTAGTTGTATATTTAATTGTAATTTAATAGCATGTTCTTTATGTAATTGCCACAGGGTAGTCATTGTCTTTTGCTCCCGGTGGTATCGTTTTGGTAGTGTTGTAAAGTAGTTCAAATGTAGTGTTTTAAGTACCTTGTTCTTGTAAAAATTTTAAATTGAATATATAAAAAAAAAAAATCCCTTACCAGAGAAGGACTTCCATAACTCTCTTTATAATCAAATGTCATGACATGTCGCGTCCGTAGTAGCCCCATGATTATAAGTGGCTGCTGTCTCTTCCAAGAACAGTTTTTAGTGATACAAACACATTCCCAGTCCGTTGCATCAATAAACAGTAGATTGTCTGTTCTTAAAATTGTTTGGGCGCTGTCGGCCTCGTTTAAAGTCACTACAATCTAGAATGATTTGTTCCTTTTTGTCAAGAATAATCTGCAAAAATTCCAGTCTCCTTAGACTTTTCTTGTGCGACTCCAGTCTCTTTACCGCTGAGACTCATGTTGTGAATAAAAGATGCAATATTACGAAAATGTAACATAAAAAACCACACTAATATTTAAGCAACCCGAGAAACAATTCCCAAGGCATTTCTTGAACTTTCCGGAGCTTACAGCAGCTCAAAGTGCCAGGTTTTTATTTCGACAAGCTATCCAGAATTTTGCGAAACAGAAGATTTAAGTCTTCCGTATATCAAAGCGATTTGCAGTCCTTGAGAATATATTTCACACCTCTGAGTGCACTCAATCAAATCAAAATAAACACATATAGCAATAGCTTATTGTTGACTGCGCTGAAAATATGAAGGCTATTCACGAGGTTCCTAAATGCTTTGGTCATATCTGAGGCCTACTAATAACAATAACAATATGATATATTCAAAGTTGGCAACTGTAATAGCGCAAAAGCTAATAGAAAACTTGGATTCTATGTTTTGCAAATACACCCTTTGCTAAACAAAACAGTAAACCTCCCTATATGCTGTCAATGTTTCACAAATTGTCAGATTCTTGCAATCGGACCCTACGTAATACCAGTACTGATCTCAGGATTCCACTGTGTAAGACCTCAAATAGGCTCCGGAGATTTTCCTATAGAGGAGTTACTGTTTGGAACCAGTTGAGCTATGAAATCAAAACTGCTCCTTCGCTAGCTACTTTCAAAATGAGACTAAAATCGTTCTTGAAAGATCAAAGAGGTTGATCTTCTAAACCAACGTTCAGCACATACGTATGACTTCTGAGTCCCTTTCTTTTTATAAATTTTCTTTTCTTTTATATAGGATCTTAAAGTTGATTTGTATTACGTAGCAATTCATGTATTAGGTTAGTTTGTTTTTAAGCAGGGCACATTGACAATCAGTTATTTAAATTTAACTGAATGCATTTAACCCTGTTGAAGAAATCAAAATGAAATGAAATGAAATAAACAAATAGACTCATTTTATCATCTGACAATGAACATGGTGACAATTTAATCGATCTTTTACAGAAAGTTGCAATCATTCATTTTGTCTGGAATGCATTCGAAAATGGCGCAAGTCATCTGGTGGTCGAAAAGAAGTCAAGTAAGTGCTTTTTAGACTTATTACATTGTCGTAGTTCGCTTCTCGCCTGAACTGATAAAGCTACAAGTACGACTCATGATATGCCTGTAAGTTGAGACGGCCACGTAGATGGCCTAAGCTATCTGGTCGAAAACACAGATGCTAAAACGCTTCCAAATTCGAGGTTCCAGGACTTGAAAATGAAAAAAACCAGTAAGTGGTACTTAGAAGAATGTTTCTTTGATCCAAAAAGTTTAAAAAACGTTTCTGCAGTGATATTCCCTTGTAAGACAAATTAGATCAGGTAAATCTGCTCGAGGCGGCCAGAGTCAACAGCCATCGGCATAACTCACAATGTCTCATCTGGCCTTCTCAGCGAACAGTTAAATTACAAGACTAGGTTCTTTCTATCCCGAATATTGCACTCTTTCATCTGGTAATTTTGATAGTTCCCTTTGTAAATTTCGGTAATGAATCAATTTTTGGTTGGTTGGCATTTAAATAAATATATATCTGTAAAAGGGCCTTCGAAAGTAAAGTGGCAAAGCACCAGTCACTTTTTGTCGAATGTTTTGGTTTGTAACCAGAGAGAAACAAAGCTTTGCCTTCCTTGAAGAAACATCACCAACGCTTCTAGAATTAAATAGAATTATAAGCATTTTGAATAATTTGCATCCGAATTAGCTATACGTGAACTAAAATATAGACAATGTCTTAGTCTTGAAAGTATCTACTTGCTGGTCAACAGGAGAATGCAACGGGGTCTCCTGTAGAACCAAATTAACCGCAAAGTTTGATCTGAATCCTTATTGTATATCGTTATGTCCGATTTTATTTGTAGAATGTTTGGCGTCTGGGTTTATAATTTTGCAAATATTGTCGGAAATGTTCTGTTTCAAAGTTTTTTTTGTAAGATTTATTTACCTTCGATAAAAGAATAAATTACATTGAGCCAAGTTCATTCTTAAACTTCTTCATGCCTTCTTCAGCAATAATTTATATTTAACCAGTTATTTCCTTTATGAATACAGCAACAAATATCTTCAATTTTAAATGCTTTCTTCCATTTATTTTTAGAGCATGTCCTATTTGCAGAACTAGTTCTGGTTTCGTTATACCGGTAAGGCTTAAGTCTTTTTTATTCGAAAGTACTTCTTGAAAATGCTAAATGCTGGAATCTATCTGAGATCTTTGTTATTTATCAATTTAACAAGGTCCTTTGGTGATACTGGGTGACCCGAAAAAGTGGGCATTTTGAAAAATCATCAAAATTAATCATGTAAATTTCTTTGTGCGCATTTTGTCAGGGGCAAAATCAATTTCAGGGATATTGGAAGGCCGTGAAATATCTTTGAATTTTGTTCCTTTAAAAAGAGTGATAGCTTAATTTTTAGGTTTAGGACAGCCATATTGAACACTTAACAATCAAATTACCTAGAGACAAATACATCCTTTTCCTACAGTTGATAATTAAGATAAGATACCGATAATATAATTAAGATACCTATACTCTGTCCTGCTCAGTATCGACATAAATGTAGTAAGATAATCATTATATATTTCCATTTACATTTTTACCTTTGCTGTTGTTGTTTGTTGTATTTTTAAAGGGCCCTGATCAACAGGCATGCTCTGCGGGCGTGAAATATGCCTTGAATGCCTTGAATTTTCACTGATCTTAAGAAGTATTTTTCGGCATGATTTGTTTGGATAAAAGCTGTAAACAAGCTCGAATTCTCCTGTATTTTGTGGAACAGTTTCAGGGCCGTGTTGAAGAAAAATAGTTTGCATTCGTTGCATTTTGCTTTGATGTTCAAACAACGAAGGGGGTATCATCATCGGTATCAAAGATAAATTTAAAGTTGAAAGATTTTTAGAGAGTTTTATGTCTCAAGACCTTATGACGTTATTGTCTGTGCCCCGATTGGTGCTTGGAAGACGGTTTGTTTTGCAGTCTTAGCAATGCCAAAGGCACAGATTTCGGTGTCCTAGCTTTGAACAGTTTGTGCATGAGTCCTTGTTAAGGGATTGTGGTTGTTGTTGTTGTATAGCGGAGCAAAGGGCTCTTGTTGTAAGTCTGGTTGTCTTTTTATTTTTCCTAGAGTGAAATATGGGTTGATGATCCAGCAGACAAAGAGATTTTGATTCGAAGTTATACTGATGCCCTTAGGTATGTTCGGTTTGTACATTGTTATTTTTCTGTTTTTTTTTCTCAATTTTCCCTATTTTGAAACTTATTCACTTTCTTGATGATGATTGTGTACAAAGGACGGTATAGAAATTTAGAAACAGTTCTGATAAATTTCTGGCTACGTAAAGGTTTGATGCAGCATCTTTGAAAACCAGCTGACTTATTTACCACTGATAAAAGCCTAACAGTAAACTTTGTTTTGCTTATTGACCTTCAACAAGGTTAAAAGTCACATGTGACAATAGGTGGAACAAGTGCGCAAAGCAGCAAAATGGCTTCGCGGGATGCTCATCCATCTGGAAGGGAAAACAGGGGAGAATAAGAGAAAGGGGAAAAAGGAGGGAAATGGTAATTGAAGGGATAAAAGGGGGAGAGAAGAAAAGAGAAAGAAAGAAGGAAGGACAATTACAGGGGAAAGAATGGAAGGCTAGAATGAAAAAGAAAGGATGGAGAAAGAATGGGGAAACGGAGAAAAAAGAGTAAGTAGAAGGTAGAAAATGGAAGGGAACCTATTACTGGAAGAGTCAAAAATAGGTTTCGGCGTTTGCCAACATGTATGGTGGTGAATTTTTCATCAGTTTCATCAAAGACTGAAATATGTACAGCGGCAAATTAAAAAACCTGTGTTTGTTTAACTTTTACACTCGCCATTTTATTCAGATCTCATAAAAGCTGCTAAAATAATAGAAGGAAGAAGTCGCTTCGCAGTCCTTCCTGAAGGTAAATTTTCCACCACTGTATGACATCTGAATGATGAAGGAAGTCAATTGCTTAATTGATTGATTGATTTTCTGCAGCACTGTTTTGCACGGTTTCTGACGATTTGTTAAACCATGAACTTAAGAATTTTCTATATGATTGAGTGAATGAGCTGCGCCTATTTTTAGCTGTAATTATTTTATTGCTTTCAGCACGAAAGATTGCAAATATTTTGACAAAGGCAAAGGAGACTGCCCATTTGGAACAAGTTGCTTCTACAGACATGGCAAGTAACATTCACAAGTTTATTACCTGTGCATATGCCGGGTTAGCCAAAAGAACTTCATGCGGTTGAAAATTCGTTTTATGGGGAAAGCTTGATACTTTGGTTGATAACTTAAGGCTGCATTGTTTTGTTCTATTTTTCTGAGAATTGAAAATATTGGTAAATTTGAGTTTACGAAAGGACCTGAAAACCTCAATCTCAATCGTAGCAATATGCAAATACGTTTCATTTCCCTCATTATTTAAGCAGTGATATTTACAAAAGTATTAGATCGCATACGTTACTGCTTTTATAAAGATTCGATTCCTAATTCTTGAAGGGGATAAAATGTGTTAGAGTGAGGAGATTTTTTATAATTTGATTAAGGGTTTTAGGCCCTTTTCACGCATTTCGAACTGAAGGATTTTTTGTTAATTGAAGTTGATCTATATTTTCAATGCTAAAAATAAGAGAGGAAAAATCACAAAAAATACTTGAGTCTTTCGACTCATGGGTGTAGTTAACTGTGTTGGTTAGTTTCTGACACAAACATTTTTATAGCATTTGCAGATGGCTCACTTGAAACAACAGAAAAACCAAAAATGAGATTTTGTGAAGACTCCGATGGGAATGCAAAAACAGTCAGAAGCCAAAGGTAATTAAACCAGCTTTATTATTATTCAGTGCTGGGTATCAAATATTTGATTAAACACCAAAAGATATGAGGATAGACAATAACGCTAAAGATGGCGGATCCAAAGGCTCTGTTATGTTTTGCTGCAAAGCATGCTGGTAAAAAGCTCCCTGACGACCACCAACGACAGACAAATTTTGGTCTGCAGTTTAGACAAGCTAGCTTGAATTCGAATCGACCTTGAATTCGAACGCAACATGCACAGTGATCCAGAGCATGGAATAAATAGGAAAAATGAAGTTTCGAAAATATGCCAATTTTTACATGCCCCTTAAAGAAGGTATGCTTGGGCTTATCAGGACGCAAACGATTTCAAAATTGGACAACCCACTGATGAAAAATTGAATTTTCAAGTTTATCAAAATTTCAAGTGGTTGTTTACTTTAGAATTTCCGGTGCAAAGTATCGTTTCCTGGCAACTTGATAATGTCATAAATCAGCCTAGAAACATGCGATTTTCGTGCTCTTTGTACGAAATGGTCAGCAATCAAGTGGTGTCCAACACATGTAAAAAGGTTTTACATAGAATGTAAGATCATGGGGAGATGGACACTGTTTTGACGGGTACTTTTTGCAACAAATTTCGTGAAAAATTGGTATTTAAAGTTGAAAACAAAAAATCTAGGTAATTCTAGGTGTTAGGTATTAATATAGTAAAATACTAGAACCTATTTGGAGCATTCCTGCCAAAGGGCCCGTTTCAGATCGTTCTAGTTCTTTCGCAAAAAAAGTTTAAAGATTGAATGTGACATCGGTTTGCCTTGCCTAATTTACTTGCGAAACGGTAAGAGCACCTATCTTGACTTTTTCTTTATACAGAATACCTCATTTGGTTTCTTGAGAACCAATTCTACACTTGTAAAACCCTTGCCTCAAAGAAAAAAGTCAAGATAGGTTCTCTTACCGTTTTGCAAGGAAATTAGGCAAGGAAAAACGGTGTCACATGCAATCTTTAAACTTTTTTTGCGAAAAAACTAGAACGATCTGAAACGGGCCCTTTGGCAGGAATGCTCCAAATAGGTTCTAGTATTTTAATATATTAATACCTAACACCTAGAATTACCTAGATTTTTTGTTTTCAACTTTAAATACCAATTTTTCACTAAATTTGTTGCAAAAAGTATCCGTCAAAACAGTGTCCATCTACCCATGATCTTACATTCTATGTAAAACCTTTTTACATATGTTGGACACCACTTGATTGCTGACCATTTCGTACAAAGAGCACGAAAATCGCATGTTTCTAGGCTGATTTATGACATTATCAAGTTGGCAGGAAACGATACNGATTTATGACATTATCAAGTTGCCAGGAAACGATACTTTGCACCGGAAATTCTAAAGTAAACAACCACTTTAAAAATTTTGATAAACTTAAAAATTCATTTTCTCATCAGTGGGTTGTCCAATTTTGAATTTTTTTGCGTTCTGTTAAGCCCAAGGATACCCTCTTGAAGGGAGATGTAAAAATTGGCATATTTTCGAAAATTAATTTTTTCCTATTTATTCCATAATTTCGTCGATCTGGATCACTGTGACATGGTTCGAAAGGAAACCTTTCCAAAGCAGAAAAAGTAAAGTTTTTATTCGAATTTAAGTTTTAATTGAAGATTCGCCTTCGAATTACAAAATTGTCCTATTTGTTTAAATTGATTACTTGTGTTAAACTTTATCATAGCTAGCTAGTCGAAACGGCAGACCAAAACTTTTATGTCGTTAGGTGGTCGTCAGGGAGCTTTTTACCAGCATGCTTTGCGTGGCGGCCATCTTTAGCGTTATTGTCTATTGCATTGCCTACTTTTGTAAGCATCTTTTGTAGTCTGCAACATAGGCGTTAAATCTTTCAAAAAGATTTCACAAATATTTAATGCATCTTTCGTTGGATTTAATGGTTTTAAACGAATTTATGGTACTTTGCTAAAATTTGGATTTTGGCCATTTTTGATATCTTGATTATTTTCAGAATTACATCATTTTTCTTTTTCTTTTGAAAGAATGAGAAAAGTTTTGAAAAAAAATTAAGGTCATCGTAAATCCTAAATTCATAGAGGAAAAACGGTACAATGTTAAAAAAACCCGTAGTTTGTGAAGGCATAGTCATATGGTGAAGGTCTATAATACGGTGGTACGCAGAAATCTGTAGTTTGTCTGGTTTACGATTTAGCAATTTGATGACATCACAACTTCAAAACTGTCGAATCATCGAAAGTGCTGTAATTCTGAAAATAATAAAGATATCTAAAATCGCAAAAATAGAATTATAGCATAGTACCTGACGTTCCTTTCAAGCCATTAAATCAGACAGAAGATGCATTAACGATTTGTGCAATCTTTTTTTAAGATTTGACGCCGATACTACAGTCTGCTTGCTTGTTTGCATTTCCGGTTGATTAATCAGGCAAGACAACAAATGTTATTGTTACCAAATTTGTCCCTGTTCCCCAGGGAAAATTTTACAAGGTTCCTTGCGTTCTCTCAACCCTAATCCCGATACCGCCAATAACAAATCCCTGATTAATTGGTGGGTAAGTTTTCTCTTTTATTGTGAGATGCATTTGGACGCATGGTAAGAGTTTCCAGCTGCGTCATCTTTAGTGCAGTCGTCTATCGTATTCACTGTAGAGTAGTTTCTTTTAGCGTAGAGTAGGTACAATGTTTGTAATTTAATTTTTTTTTTTTATATTCAATNGCTAACCCTGGCTAAGATAATCTGAGGATTCAATTTAGGATTGGATGAAAATTTTGTGCCCTATGTGCCTTACATCCAATGTGAAACAAACGTACTAGCAAATGAAAAAGAGTAAGGGACTTAGCAACGATGTGGTGTGAAACAAAAGTTTAGAATTATCTTAGTCAAACCGACCAGTTTTGTGAATGAAATTTAGAGTCAATTCGAGAACATGTTTATTAATGTCACTAGAAAGGTAATTGAATTGAATTGGTTTATAAAAAAATGTAGACTTTAATTCAAGGGGTTTAATCAGGAATTAGTCAGCATTTTGATTTTAATAACGTACGTTAATTTCTCTTCTTCTAGACTTTGGGATTTTATCGAAGAGCGAGATATGCAATCGGAATATCAGTCATGAATTATGAAGATTAGTATCTCAAGAAACTTACCCTTTTATTTAATGTTTTCGTCAATATGCAATTAGAACCCATAACAAAAGTTCAGTATGATAAAATAGTATTTTAAGTGAAATCAAAATTATATAAATATTTGCAGATTAATCATTATTTTTAGTAACAAAACAAGCAAAGTAAAATTGGTTGGTGGCTTTGCATTTGATCTTATAGTAGTAGGGTCTTTAAGGCTTGGTACCTACTGTACCATACTTACGATACGCCTGATAATAAAATCCGGTAACTGCGATAATTGCGATGTTATGGTTGTCCTCGCTAAAGCGAAGCTAGCGCTTAAATCGCTTGCAGTGATCTGACATACAAGTATTTTGAAATGCAAAAGTTATTTTGAAGTGTGACTTTCAAAAATTTAACTTTTGACAGGAAATAACGAACGGTTTCATCTCCAAAGCGAATTATTCCTGCTTGAATCCTTTCGAAAATGGAATGTTTTATCAAAGCCAATGTTGCCATCAAGGAATCTAACTATCCAATAACGTCACTAAATTTCTACGTTCACCAATCAAAGCAACGGACTGAAACAATTACATTGAAACCCCAAAGTAGTCAGGGGTAAAGATATGTCAATATCCTGCGACCTGAGACGGAGGGGGGGGGGGGATTCAGCCTAATATACAGTTTATGGTTGAAATAGGAACTTCAGGAGGAAAGTGCAGTCTAACAATAAATCGAAGAGCAAGAACAACGATAAACAAGATCATGACTTTATATTTGATATTTCATTGATATTTCGTTGAATATTCCATTTTGAAGTAATTAAATTTTAAATTTGCTGATTATAACATTATTTATTCGAACGGTTCGGACCTGATCCAAAATCCATCATCAGCGTGTTAGAAGTAGGCGTGGATTGCCCATATATGGGAACGGTGACAAAAGGGTACCAAAAAAGGCAAAAACGTATAGTTTAGGGTAGGACACATGGTTTTATTTGGGGGGGGGACAGTTGGGAGCAATTAAAATACAGGTCAGGCAAAAGATAGAAATTCAGTTAACATGTATTCACCCCTGGAAAAGGTCTTAAAAAAGATTCTTAATAGTAAGACAGTTTTCTTGATAGTAATAGTAAGAGTTTTAATGTATGAAGAGAAATACCAAAAACATGTTGTCTACAGAACCAGCTCTCATTTGAAAGCTACTAAGTAAAAATAACAACATTGTGATGAGTAACGTCAGCCATCATAAGTGCATTAATCATGCAGGTATACAACTGGATTTCTGGTGGAACATCTTTGGCAACTTTGTCTTTTATAACAACTAATAAATTCACGAAATTCTCATTCTTTTCCAATGAAAGCTCACTTGTTACGAAAACGGTCGTCTTGATAAGTATAGGCTACTTTGCAAAAACAGAAAATGGGCGTATCCAAAAGGTTCTCGGCGGGACAAACTTTCGGACAAGATGAAATTTCAGTCGGAAAACGCTTCAGACCAACATTCGTCTGAAACTTTGTCCCGCCAAAACATTCGGTTGTTAATGTAGATCCTCTGGTTGGTCTGTTTTGTATTGCAGTAACCGGTGAGTGAAAAAATGTACAGACGTTCGAAAGCCTGTAGCTCTCAAACAATTTTTCAGATTCCTATAAACTGATAATATCTGTGTAGCTAACGTATCAAATTAGGGCCTGATTACATGAGGAAGGCTGGCCCTGCTAACTGCTAACAGGGCTTCCTCTTCTGTAAGCAGGAATGAAATGTTGCGTGCGATTACATGGAGTATTTCACCCCAGGGCTGCGAAGTAATTTTGGCGGGGAAAATCAAATCATTGGCATTACGGTGGCTTGGTGCATGCGCAATTATAAACTTAGGGAAGCCAGCCCTGTTTCCAGCCCGGCCAAGTGATTACATGAGAAAAACGTCATTATTTCATCCCTGTTATGCAGAAGTGGGATCACGGCTGGCAGGGCTGGCCCACTTACCATATAATCATGTTTCAGATTTATTACATGTCTCCCATCGACAAAGGGGTCTCGCCTAAAATCGTCCACCTCGGTTAGCAGGGCCATCCCTCCCCATGTAATCAGGCCCTTAGATAAGAACATTTAGTTTGTCAAAAGCGATCGCATCGTTCTCGAATTACAAGCAATTTAAAAAAATGCTTAATTTCAAAATCCTTGAAAACAGGCCTAAAATCCTTGATGAAATTTGCTAGGAATTCAGCCTCATAATAATATAAAATAGTAGAAAAAAAGCTCAACAACAGTCCCAAGAGTATACGATTATGGGCTCCATTGCTAGCGACTTTGATAAAGGATTTTAGGCTTGTTTTTGAGATGAACCTTTTTTGTAAAATCACTTGTCATCATCATCATCATATTGCTAATCGCACTACATTATAAATGTATGGCAGCAAAAACATAACATTAACACAATTAAACGAAAATAAATAAACTAAATTAAATTAAACGTAACAGAACAGAACAGAACAGAACAGAAGAATATATGAATAAATGTAACAAACGTTAATTCAAAGGTGTGTGTACATCCAGGCATATATAAATCAGGTTGGTGTTATTTGGTTAGTGTTTCCCTAATATCGTTAGCTTGGACGAGATACAATGTTAGGGCGGCTATTGTGCCTTTATCGTTAGAGCTCATGATCTCCTAGAATTGTAAGTTAGTTGTAAGTTAGTTGTACTTGTAATATGAGAACGATAAGACCGATTTTGACAAACTGCATTGTCTTATCCAAATTGATATGTTGGCTACACATGCATTATCTGTTTATAGGAATCTGGTAAAAGGTTTGAGAGCTACAGGTTTTCAAACATCTATATATCTTTTTGACTAACCCATTATCAAACTTAGATCAACCTTCTAGAATTTGAGCTTGTATGAGGGGATCACAAAGCCTCTAAAATTGGATTTGATTAAGTTGCACACTAAAATTGATGTCAGGCAAATTTACGATACAGAAAAATGTTTTAATTAGCGCAAGTTCGCGCTTGACAAAATTGTTGCCATTGGCAATGGTAATTTTATATTTTCTGATGTTTTATTTATCCATATATAATGTTATTTACAGGCCAGGATCTTGTATTCAAAAGTGTTTTCTTTGTGTTAGATGGAACTAAAAATGTTTTGTTTTCCTGTACATTAGCAGTATGATAATCAACCGCAAGATCAGTTTCACATTATCACTCATAAAGAGCCCAAGCCTACAATCACAACACTGTTGAGCCCTGAGCCACCCCAAAATTTTCGGTTTTTTGCCTCTGCTCCCCCCTCCCCCTAGCGAATGTTGCAATACCACACAAATGTTGCCGAGTCACGCCTGTCAGCTCGATCAGGTACTTTTTTCCAAACAACATTGACATGGGGGGAAGGGGGACCAAAATTTCATTTTTTTCAAGGTGGCTCAACAATTTTGTAAGTGATTGTACGCTGGGCACCAGAGTCTGGTACTTAGTACTTAGCGTAGCCCAAACCAAACCATCGCTGATCCAGAGCATGGAATAAATAGGGAAAAATGAAATTTCGAAAACATGCCAATTTTTACAGCCTCCTTGAATAGGGTATCAATGGGCTTAACAGAACGCAAAAAATTTCAAAATCGGACAACCCACTGATGAGAAATGGAATTTTCAAGTTTATCGAAATTTCAAGTGGTTGTTTACTTTAGAATTTCCGGTGCAAATGTAGCGTTTCCGGCCAACTTTAAAATGTCATAAATCAGCCTAGAAACATCAGATTTTCGTGCTCTTTGGACGAAATGGTCAGCAATCAAGTTGTGTCCAACACATGTAAAATTGTTTTATACAGAATGTAAGATCATGGATAGGTGGACATTGTTGTGATGATTACTTTTTGCAACAAATTTCGTGAAAAATTCCTATCTAAAGTTGAAAAAAAAATCTAGGTAATTCTAGGTGTTAGGTATTAATATATTAAAATCCTAGAACCTATTTTCAGCATTTCTACCAAAGGGCCCGTTTCAGATGGTTCTAGCTTTTTTCGCAAAAAGTGTTTAAAGATTGCATGTGACATCGGTATGTCTTGCCTGATTTCCTTGCTAAACAGTAGGAGTGCCTATCTTGACTCTTTTCTTTAAGGCAAAAGTTCTACGGTGTAAACTTGGTTCTTAAGAAGCCAAAAGAGGTATTCTGTATACAAAAATGATGTCGACAATAGCCGATATTGTTTTAGACAACAGCTTGTTGCTGTAGAACGATAGACCCGCATTTGAATACAGAATCTTTTTCTCCTTCTTTTGCCAAAGTCCAACTAATTGCAATATGTTTAATATTTCGATATATACTGCGTTAAAATTTTTTTGATATCTAAATCTAATGCAACTTAACGGAATCAAAACAGTCCCCCCCAAATAGTTTGGCTATTTCACGACGTTTTAGCCCTATCTCCATGAGAAAAATTTCTTGACTATTTTGTATACAAGTCTCCTCGTTCAAAAGATAAATTGTCTGCTTTGAACAAGGAGTTTTATTGAGAAAAACGGGACACGTCAAAAAGAAAAACAATTTTTGGACTAGATTAATTTCGGAACAATATAGGTTATCTCAAAATCTTAATGACCAAAACTCTCTGTTAAAAATTGCAGTTACCTTTTAATCGAGGAGACTTGTCTACTGTCCACCCCATGGCTCTGCCTATGACCAGGATATACAAAATCGTCAACTTTCGAAGATTACCAAACGAAGAAAAGGGAAAACCGACGTTTTTACTTCGCATGCTAAAATAACTACAGTGACATCTTCCAAAAAATCGTTGATTTGTTCAAGTCTCAGTCAAGTTTGTACCCTGGGTAAGTCAGGTACCCAGAGTATTAAGTTTGAGGAAACAGCAGAACTGGAGCGAAAGGGAATCGGCGAAGGAGATGTGAATAAAGGGAAATGCAAAAGTGCGAAAGACTTTCACTTTTCCCTTCGTTATGCTCCTCCTTCGCAGTTTCATATTTCTCCAATTTCTTCATATTTCAAGTTTAAGTATTCAAGTATTTAAGTATTCAATGTATATTCTCAGCAAATTTAAAACTAATACATTGCAACTAATGTAGTATATCATAGAAAAGCTAAATTTTACAAGTAAAATAGTGACATATATGTATGTATACAATTAATAACAGAATATTGCTGAAGGACATATAAAAAGAACTCAAAAGAGCTTTCGAGCCATAAGCCCCTCTCGTGAATTACTGTTTTATGAACAACAATTATTGAATATACTACGATAAAAGTAAAGCATTGCTACAAGTTATAAAGAACTAGAAAAATACTAATCTATCAATCTACTTTAATTTTAATAAGAGGATTAAGTGAAAAAAAAGTAATACAGATACAGACAGGGTGAATTGACGATGAAATGAGAGTAATTTGGATTGTCAGAGTTTTAATCATAGTCTTTGCAAATGTGTTTTTTTAGTTTTTTAGAAAGTTTTTCTTTGTTTTTTGATTTCGTATATCAGATGGGATTTCATTCCAGATTTTGACACCAGTACAAAGTATTGATCTTTGCTTGTAGCTTGTGGTATTACGAGGAATTACAAAGTTTCCCTAATTTTTAAGTTTCCCTAATTTCCCTAATTTACGTCATATTTCCTTTTCAAACCGAGATTTGGAAAAGCCATCAAGATTATGATGATGTATAAAGCAATCCAAAAATATTGTGATGAAATTCCTACTTAATTTTTGTCTCTGCAATTATAAAAATCAGATCAAGATTATAAAAGTCATGGATTGTTCATCCAGCTACCAGTTGATCTTGGTTGATCCTCCAAGCATGTTTTGATATTCTATTCAATTTGAAACACCTCCATCTTTGTTAGCTGAAATTTTTGGTCTCCAGCCAAGGTTTTGTTTGAAAGTATTAATTCCTCCTCCGTAGTGTAATTGTCAAGATTATCGCAATAACACCAGTTTACATTTGGCCTATTGTAGATGTTCAGCACTCTACTATAGGAACTTCCTGATGCGCAAACAAACCTAGGGCCACTGAATTCTCCACAGAAAATAGCTGAATTGTTCCAATGCGTTTTGAAGGTTGTTTCAGTTGGCTTCACTGCTAGTTGGAAGATGAACGAATCCTCATCAATCACTGAAAAAAGAATTTTGACTAAATACAGTATCAAACGATAACACCCCAGCCCAGTGAGAGCACTCGAGCATGTAAGTGACAGTGGGGCTCGGCCCAGAGCTTTCCAGTGCGACCGAAAAACAATAAACAATCTCCAACCACTCCAACGGGAAACCCAACCAAATAAATCCATCAACAATACAAGATACAACCCTGAAAAAAGAAGTCGTTTGCACAGCCTATTCAGTCTCGCATGAACTCTTCTATAACATATTATATTTACCAAGTTTGAGAATTTTAGAGCAAGCACCAAAAAATAAGTAGATGAAAAATTTCTAACCCCAAAAAATAAATCTTATAATCTGCTACCCAAAGAAATAAGTGGATAAAGTCACGATACAGAGAAATAAGAATAGGGTGAGAAGATTGGAAATTTCGGACCCAAAAAATAAGCTGAGCCTCTCCTTGTCAAATTTTCGGAGTACACCCCCTGGGAGAAAACTGAAACAGCTGAAAGAACATTAGAAAATTTTAACTGCTGGAGTGCAAATACAATAACAAATGAAATATTCTGGGGTGGAGCCGTGTTGTAATCCACTGACTTTGCAGCCAGAACAGTTAGGCGGACGGGGTTCAAATCCCACCAACACCTCTTGCATCATGACAAGGGGTCGCAGACTCGATTCACTACTTCTGTGATCCCAGTGCTTAGCACTAAAAACCGCAAGTTCACCTTCACGGAGCCAGGAGATTTCCGACAGCGGGACTGGGCAAGCAACTGAGTTCCTTGCATTTTCCAGTGTTCTGAATTTTCTAATTCATGTTTCAGGCCGTATCATACCTCTTCTGCACGGGTAACAAAAAAGAGAATCCAAAAATATACCATTGCATCTTCAAAATTCCGATTTTCCAAACTATTTGATATTCTATGGAATAATGGCTCTTGAAATATCAATATTTAAAAATAACATGTTTCTGAGTGATTGATTCCTTCTGTCAATATCAAATATTTGTCTACGAAATTATCAGGAATACTGTAAAAGCTCTATTTCTATTTAGCCCCCTCTCTAATGAGCCCCTCTAATAAGCCCCTCCCCTGTAAGCTAAATAAGCCCTCTCTCTATTAACCCCCCCACTTATATCAAATGCAAGTGGTTACTATAGATATTCCATTCATTTCACTGTAACAGGTTTGGATGTTAATTTGATATGGCCTGCATTGAATTTGAATTAATGTATTTGACTCCTATGTGATTCCGCAAAATATGGGGCAAAAGACCTAAAAAAGCTATCATTCATACATTGTCATTTGACTTTGTGAATAAGCCCCCCCCAAAATCAAATAAGCCCCCCCCCCCCCACCAGGCGCTTAATAGAGCTTTTATGGTATTCAATTTACTTATAGACTTGCCCTAAGGGACAGTGCAAAATTTATTTTATAACATGGCCAGTGGAAAACGCGACGGGGCAACTACTTTTTTTAGCCCATGCAGAACGGGGTTACCACTTTTTATCACGCGAATATGTACGGGGCAGTAACTTTTTTATGAGTTAAAATTGAAATTTGAAAAACAAAATTGTTCATTTTGCTGAAAAAAATGTAAATACCATACAACATGAGAAGTACTTAAAGAGATATGTTTAAAATGATGTAAAATTCCCAAAGTGTCCATCCTTTCCAAATCCAAGACCAGTTCATCAGTCGTTTGTATCTGAGATTTTCATAGCTTATTCATCTGTAGTATAACAACTAACACTTAGAAGTACGGGGCAGATACATTTTTTTGAAGATAGGGCGACAGGGCGGTTAGTTTTTTTGAAAAAAATTTCAACAGGGTAAGCAGATTTTTTGCATAAATTTTCTTTTCTCCACCGGCCATGTAATAAAATAAATTTTGCGCTGTCCCTAAGGCTACTTCATGAAGTCCGTCTGACCGATCCCTTTCCATAGTTCCAGGATCTGCCATTCCAACATTCCGTAATGGAACAAAGGGGCAAGAGCAAGAGATTGGGGCAAGTCTAACTTACTTACAACACACGTGATCTGATGGCCATGGTTTTGTTGTGTATCCACCAAAAATATTTCCATGCTTGGATTCCATGAGCACTAGTGTTGGAGAGATGCCATTACAATTCTTGTGGAAATCTTCAGCATTCCATCCATCCAATTCAGCTGAGTAAACAAGCTTCATTGAATCTGGTTGATCTTCTTTCTTCAACCATTCCAATAATTGTTTTTGGTGGCTCTCATGACTCTGCAAAATCTTTGATAAGAATAGGCCACCAGATGCATACTTTTCAAAGAAATTAACTTTATAAAAGTGAGCTTCATTTAACACTTTACTTGTTACAAGTGATAAAAGATCTGCATCTTCAATTTCCATAGCCTTTAAGAGATCCCCAAAATGCTTGTTGGAATGATTGATGTAGTATGTCCCATGCAAATATTCTACCCCACCAACTTCTTCGTGTAGCATCTGAGCTAGTCTGCTGGATGGATATTTCATGAGAGTATCAAAGGTTGCTTCAAAAATGGACCCACCAACATTTATCTTCACCACTCTTTTGATACAATTAACAATGCCTTTGATATTGTAGAATAGAGCTTCTTCCAACAGCTCTTTACCAAAATCCTGGATGATCTTCTGTGGTAGATTGCCTGTTCTCAAATAGTTAAGAACATGCTCGAAAAGACGTCCATTGCGATCAATGAAATAGGTTTCATTCCCCTTGCCTAACATCTCAGCTAGCTTACTGCATGGATGTTTCTTCAGGGTTTCAGTAGTAGTTTCAAAGGTAGACCCACCAACATTTATCTTGACTCTTTTATTACTACTGGTGATGCTCTCAACCATGCCTTTGATGTTGTAGAATAGAGCTTCTTCAAACAACTCTTCCCCAAAATCCTGAATTATCTTCTGTGGAATCTTCCCAGTTCTCAAATAATTGAGAACAGGTCCAAAATTTGTTCCATCACGGTCGATGAAATATGTTCCATTTTCTTGCTTGATGACTTCTATTTGCTTTGAAAACATTGATGCTAGCAAGCTATCTGGATCTTTTTGCAATGTCTTGGCATTTGTTTCAAATATTTGACCACCAATATTTAATTTCACCACATCTGGAAAATGGACTGTTTCTATCTTCTTTGTTATGTCCAAATATTCTGTTTTGCTCTCTTGTAGAATTTCAAAGCTGTTTTGTAAGGCTGAATGCCCTCTTTCTAATTTCAATTTAATCTCATCAATAATGGCTTGTGTTTGTTGACAATGTTCATTGATGGTAGTTTCAAGATCATTTCTCTCTGGACTTTGAATCTCGTTAGCTTTACTTTGATTTTCTTCACCTTTTCTCTCTGTACTTGACCCCTTTATTATCTCAACAAGATGGCCTAACCCAAAGAATTCAGCTTCACCGATCAATTCTTCTGCCGATGCCTCCACAACTCTGTCTGATGGACCATTCTCAGATCTAAGGAAGTTGAGAATGTGCCTAAAGTGCGTCCCATCCCGATCGATGAAATAGGCCCCGTCATCTCCTTTTGCAAGATCAAAATTCTCTGAAAACATGGCAGCAAGTGTGCTTTCTGGATATTTTTTCAGGTTTTGTAAACTGGTTTGGAAAACATGACCACCAACATTGAGCTTGATCACATCGTGGAAATGAACATCATTGATCTTCTGTGACATCAACATGAACTTGTCACGTTTTGAAGCAAGAAGTTCGAGATCTTCATTCAGTATAAAATACACTCTGTTAATTTCCTGTTTTATATCATCAAATATTTTCGCTTGCGGAACCGCCGCCGAAAGCTTGTAGTTGGGTGCAAAACTGAAAATCCGTAGCCACTTCTCCGGTAACTAAGTTTGATGGTTTTTTCGTGTTCTTTACATCACAAAGAACATTTTGAGTGGGGGTGACCCTCTGAAAAATTTGGGGAACGGCTACAAATGGCGGAAATCCATAATGGCGGCAAAATCACAAAATCTGAGACAAAAGTCTACCCCTGTCAGCCAATTTACTTCTACTCAAGTTAGATTATTCGATATTTTTTATGTCTGGGAGGTAGCAGACAAAGACTATTGCAAGAAAAAGATCCTAAACAATAACAGGCCCTCGCAAGAATCCAAAATGGCGGCAATATTGATTGTCCGTTGTTGTCAAGACAACATAAAAGGCTACTTGATCAACTGAAACTAAGATTTGCCGTGAGGAAAGTAACATGTTTAACTCATTTGATTCAAAAGTGTTTCTTAATTAAACTGCAAAGGGGTTGATAAAGGAGTTATTGCACATACAAGAGCTAATACAACAAATGTCGTCACATGTGGTACCAATTCAAAATCATTGGGACATGCAACAACAAAACGATAGAAAAAACAACATTAGTTTTGTCCATTAAACCCAACGGTAGCATAAAAATGCCAGTGTCTAGAACTCAACGTCGCTCTCGAATTCGTCTGAGGCTATACTTTCAACATCAGTCTCACTGAGATTGTCATCTTCAAATTCAGAGCCAGAGTCAGAACCATGTGATGCTCTTTCAAGAAGGTACACAAGATTGTCAGGAATAGCTGCTGTTGTTGAAAGGATTGGCACTACTTTGGCGTTTTCCAGTTTCCAGCCATGCCCGAAAGGTGCTTGGGGCCCATCTGGAATTGAATAGCTGTTCCATACTTTAGCCTGATAATTTGCGCGTCGCACATGTAAAGAAAATGAGTCGGGATCAGGAGGCAATCTAATTGTTGTCTTTTTCTTCATCTGCTTCCATTTCAATGCTCGTGCTTCACTCAAACTTTTACTTTTGCGGTCTTTATAGATTGTTTGGATTGTAAACAGCTCTGCTTGCCTTAAGACTTCCTCTGTGACTGAATATTCTCTTCCAAGATCTGAGATCAATTGGAGGGACTGCTGCCCATTTTTAACCATACCATTAAACACAGTTTTCTTTGAATGACCATAAAAGCCACTCACTGCATCTGCTCCAGTCAGGGCATGCAGAGGTATGACAGCAGATGCAACTTCTGGACTGCACAATGATTTGCAATCATAATTATGACCTCTTCTGTACAGACACAGCTCCTTTGAAATCTTGTGGGCTACTTTAGCAGCTATAGCAACCACATCTGTATCTTCTGAATCCACAATTATTCTGGATGCAACGGTTTTCCTGTCAAGGATTGATGCATGGAAAAATAGCCTTGTGTCTGCTTCATGGTGGTGACAGGTATATTCTGGAATTTCTGTAGAAAGCTTCAGACAAGAAACACTTTTGTTTTAGGGTGTAGAGGAATGATTGTTCTCTGCCTTTGACTAACTGAGAGAACTCCTTGAGCAGGAACTCTTGTAGCCTAATCTTGTTGTCTGCATTAACAAAGAAGGAGCTCAATTTTTGAGCTGATGGAACCTTTCCATTATGGGAAGGAAAAACATTTCGGCTACCTCCAGCGTAAACGGAACTTCGCTTTACATGCTCGCAATCCTTTATTGTCATTGGTATGTCATATCTGTCATTTACAAGATGGTACGAAGAAGCAAGTGGGTGTCTCTTAGTGATCATTTCCAGCAACTTAGATGCATAGTTACCCCAAGTAAAAGCGGAACCATCAACCTTTTCTCTATCTTCTGTCGATGGCATTGCAAGGCGCCACAGCAAACCCATATCTACTAAGGCAATTGTAGGACTTTGCGAAGCTTCAGCCTCCTTGAATGTGAAGCATTCGCAAAGCTTTGCTTTAACTGCCTTGCGCATGGTGCCGTTGATGTTGAATATTNAGCCACTGATCCAGCTTCGACGATACCAGCTGCAACTGCAAGGTCTTCCAGTCCAGATCCATCAAATCGCTTGTAAATGGCTGCCATGAAAGCAGCTTCTGTATGAAAGCCACCAAGAACTGGCAAAATACACTTAAACTTCTCTGGGTTTTCATGCTTTATTTCCAAGATGAGGGCATACACTGGCTGGTCCCCCACCAACTGAATAAAAGGCATACTTTTTTGCTCAGCAGCATCTCTGCAGCGACACATAACATCATTGACAACAGATTTTTTGGGGGGTTCTGGCAATGTGACATGAAAATAGGCTTTATTCTTCACCATTGGCTCTCTCAAAGATGCTTGAAAGCCAGAATATGCACCAACAGTTTGGTTTGAGGGTAGAATGTGATCTCCAATACTGTCTGTTCTCACTAGTGCATGAGCAAATCCTCTTTGCCTCTGTTCGGTTGTATCTGCAGATGCTTTGATGTTGTAATTTGGATGAGCTATTGGGTTACCCCGTTTCATTGTTTTATACGGTTGTAGAATCATTTGCTTTTTCCCCAAATCTTTGCGTTGAGCAGCAGTTGCTAACTTTAGTGGTTCATTGTGGTCAATAGTTAAGGCCAAATACTCCGGCTGCACAAACATTAAGTTTGTTCTGTGTGATGTTCCTCCACCTAAAGGAAATCAAAGAAAGCTTAATGAAATCAAGCATTTTGTCAAGCAGAGTTATCTCTTCGATGAATTTAGGATTAGTGGATATCTTTGCAATAAAAAGGACAAAGATGTCTTACCAGTCAATGTGTCTTCCTTGAAGTCGTCATTATCCATAATTGCAGTCCCAGGAATGCCAACAGCAAGTTCTCTTGGGCACACATCATTCTTTTTAATTAAAGAGAAAAACAAAGAAAAGTATAACATGCAAACATTCAGTATCACTTACTAACTTGATAGATTCATACATTCGAGAAAAGGGCATAAACCTAAAACGTTTATTTACCTGCTCTATATCATGGGCTGCCCAAGCAGCTTCAAGGTTCAAAAGGTCTCGATATGATATGCTAACTCCAAATTTATTCATCAGTGTTATGATCTCTTTACTTCGAAACAGCCCATGCAGAGTAACGGCTAGCTGCACCTACAAGATGAAGTTGGTGTCTTTACACACTTAGATAGGTAGGAAATTCAAATTTCATTGCAATTTCATTCATAGTACAGTCAAAGAAAAAAATCCACATATATTAGTGTATGATGTATCCCACCTGAAAGATGGATCGCTTCTTGGTAATGAAAGCATGGAGAATATCTGCAAGAGCTACTATCCTTGAATCATCACATGCCCCTGGATCAACTTTCTTTGCAGGATTTTGCAGCCAAGTCAGTAGTTTTACTAACTGGAGTGGAGGCTCCGCTACTGATTCAAGATCTTCTGCATACGGTGGCCAAGAAAGAGGCGTACTTTCCTTCAAAGACGATTGTAGCCTTCTAGCGACGTTATTTATCAAATTGTCCTCACTAACTCCCCATGCATTTATTGCAGCTTCGATGAAACTGCCACCATTAGATACATCATAGACGATTGTACTTTGATTTTTCTGGAATCTTACATGAAAGCCAATTCTGTCACCGAATTCCTTCTCCAGCATTCTTCGAAGATTTGAGCTTTTTTCACACCTTTGGAAATTGTGATTATCTAGCAGTTGATTGTAATCTTTCAAAAGCCCTGTCAAAGTTCTTGGCTCATTTTCCTCAAAAATTACAGACTTCACATGTTGTAACATTTGCTGGTCGACTTCTTGCCTCCTCACATCCTGGAGCGGCAGTGAAGTGGAACTGTTGTTATCAAAGGGACGCATATACTTCCTCCAGCATTCTGGGTGATAGCGTACTTCCCTTGCAAATGGATCATTGCATTCAGCAATAAATGCAAGTAATCGAGTTCGCATATTTGTGTCATCTAGTGTAACGGTATGAGCTTTAAATCGATCCCAAGAATCTCTCTGCAAAATGATGAGAAATACCAGTTGGATCTCATCTATAGGCAATAATTTTATAGAAATTAAAGGTTAAAAGTTATTAGAGGATTCTTTAAATATGTAAATGATCTATTTACAAAACGAGCTGCAACATACCTGATTTATCAAATGGAGTACTGTAGATTTTCGACCTTTGTGACGTTTATCTGCCGGAGACATACACCATATGCACAAGTCCTTTGAATGTAACAAGCCATCTGAACGCCTTATTGTAACTTCCGAACAGCTAGCTGCTTGAAGCAAATCGCATTCTTCCTGATTAGAAAGACCAACATTGCTGTTTTCTGCAGATGAAGTTTTTCTCGCAGCTGCTTGATCAAGTTTCCTTTTGGAAGCCAGATAGATTTTGCAGTTTTGATGTAGAAAGTGACCAATGGGCCCCTTTTCCCATGAGACCCTTTCATATACGTCTCCGAATTTGTCCAGTCCTACCCATTTTTTCGCATTTTCTAGCACGTTCTGCCAAGCAGCTTCTTCTTTGATTTGAAAGTCCTCAGAGCACTCCTCATTACAGATTAGACACCTAACGGCCAACTTTCTCTTCTTCACACAGGTTTGAAGCAATTTCTCAGATTTGTTTAACACCAAATCATCAGCCATTTTGTGTCTCAAGTCATTTTCTGTGATACGATCAGTTTTTATCTGTAACAACAACAAAATAGCCATCTTTTCAATCCTAAGAGCCTAAACATGAGATAATTTCCTGATTTGTATAAACATCCCTTTTTATGTTCTGGAGAAACCCTTGAGTGGAAAATGTTTCGATTGTGAATAACAATAACATTATGAATCTCAAAAGTACCTGCTTAGGCCCACTCCTGCATAAGTTAAAGCTCGTTCCAAGGAAACTGAGGCCTAGCTATGTACAAGATCTCCTGCAATCATACCCTAACAAGCTTGTTTCATCTACTTCAGATAATTACTGTCAAAATCGAATCATTAACATACCTTTGTCTCTGATTTACTTCTTGATACTTGACGCTACTTTATTCAACCAGAATGTGACCGCATGTGACTGCGTTTGCTGCTTGGGGCCTGGGCTCTTGTCTGTGCAATATGTTTTTAATCCCATTTTGAACTTTATCAACCCCTTTGCAGTTTAATTAAGAAACACTTTTGAATCAAATGAGTTAAACATGTTGCTTTCCTCACGGCAAATCTTAGTTTCAGTTGATCAAGTAGCCTTTTATGTTGTCTTGACAACAACGGACCATCAATATTGCCGCCATTTTGGATTCTTGCGAGGGCCTGTTATTGCTTAGAATCTTTTTTCTTGCAATAGTCTTTGTCTGCTACCTCCAAGACATAAAAAATGTCGAATAATCTAACTTGAGTAGAAGTAATTGGCTGACAGGGGTAGACTTTGGTCTCAGATTTTGTGATTTTGCCGCCATTATGGATTTCCGCCATTTGTAGCCGTTCCCCAAATTTTTCAGAGGGTCGCCCCCACTCAAAATGTTCTTTATGATGTAAAGAACACGAAAAAACCATCAAACTTAGTTACCTGAGAAGTGGCTACGGATTTTCAGTTTTGCACCCAACTATTGAGGCAATTTTCTTTCCCCTCTGGAGCTAGGCCATTGTTTGTTGTGCTCGATGTCGCAGAATCGTCTGCCAAATTGTCGGAATTCGTTTCTTCTGTGGGATTGACCCCTTCGATTTCTTCAGAACCTTCTAACATGTTGAGTCGTTACTGTTCTACTGAAAAACAGCACGAAAGAAACGAGTGTGGTTTCCTGAATGCAAGAAATAAACGAATATCTACCTCTGCAGTTATGGAGTACCACTTCTGTGCTGTCTGGCTTCGGGTTATTCGACAATGCATGATGGGAATGACACCTGTCAATCAGGAAGTAACAACGAGAATTTCGTGGAAGTCGTTTTGCAGGCACAACCTTTTGTGTCGAGCAGCAGCAGGGAGAGGCAATCAAGTTCGTTTATTGCTTTCATTCAGGAAACCACACTCGTTTCTTTCGTGCTGTTTTTCAGTAAAACAGTGGCAAATCAACATGTTAGGAGGTTCTGAAGAAATCGAAGGGGTCAATCCCACAGAAGAAACGAATTCCGGCAATTTGGCAGACGATTCTGGGACATCGAACACAACAAACAATGGCCTAACTCCAGAGGGGAAAGAAAATTGCCTCAAGCTTTCGGAGGAGGTTCCAGAAGCGAAAATATTTGATGATGTCAAGCAGAAGATTAACACAGTATATTTTGTATTGAAGGAAGACCTCCAACTTCTTGCTTCAAAACGTGACAAGTTCATGTTGATGTCACAGAAAATCAATGATGTTCATTTCCATGATGTGATCAAGCTCAATGTTGGTGGTCATGTTTTCCAAACCAGTTTACAAAACCTGAAAAAATATCCAGAAAGCACACTTGCTGCCATGTTTTCAGAGAATTTTGATCTTGCAAAAGGAGATAATGGGGCCTATTTCATCGATCGGGATGGGACGCACTTTAGGCACATTCTCAACTTCCTTAGATCTGGGAATGGTCCATCAGACAGAGTTGTGGAAGCATCGGCAGAAGAATTGATCGGCGAAGCTGAATTCTTTGGGTTAGGCCATCTTGTTGAGATCATAAAGGGGTCGAATACAGAGAGAAAAGGTGAAGAAAATCAAAGTAAAGCTAACGAGGCTCAAAGTCCAGAGAGAAATGATCTTGAAACTACCATCAATGAACATTGTCAACAAACACAAGCCATTATTGATGACATTAAATTGAAATTAGAAAGAGGGCATTCAGCCTTACAAAACAGCTTTGAAATTCTACAAGAAAGGAAAACAGAATATTTGGACATAACAAAGAAGATAGAAACAGTCCATTTTCCAGATGTGGTGAAATTAAATATTGGTGGTCAAATATTTGAAACGAATGTCAAAACATTGCAAAAAGATCCAGATAGCTTGCTAGCAACCATGTTTTCAAAGCAAATAGAAGTAATCAAGCAAGAAAATGGAACATATTTCATGGACCGTGATGGAACAAACTTTAGACATGTTCTGAATTATTTGAGAAATGGGAAGATTCCACAGAAAATAATTCAAAATTTTGGTGAAGAGTTGCTAGAAGAAGCTCTATTCTACAATATCAACGGCATGGTCAGCTCCCTTGAATATTTTTAATGGGTTGAAAGATAGTGAAACCTATATATCAGGTCAGTAGATTTTCTTAGTTAAAATCTAGATTATTTACTAGAGAAAATCATGTTTCCTTTCATGGTTTCCCAAATATTATTTAGCTTGATCCAGTGAATCTTAGATCTTGATCATACAACCATATTGCTCCTCCTTCAATTTTATTTGTTCTGTAAAATAATTTCAAAATAAATTGTAGGACCAAATATGAAGTTCTGGAATGAACAAAAATTATGAAGGCAAGATTTCCAATATTCTGCCCCCTGTTCCCCTTCTTCAATGTTGGAAACACCAAACAGTCTCCAATGGGCAACAGTCCAATCTGCCATCAATCATTCAACAATGAATAAGGGGGAGGAGGGGGAACTAGGCTTTATGTATCAACATTTGCCTCGGAGCATGATTTTCCATGATTGCAGCACACAATCACTCCCAGACATAACCACCCTTCCTGCCTAGTGCCCGCCTGCTCCCTCTTACCCACTTTTTGGCACCTGGTGCTACCACTGCTCATATGTTGCTCCTAGGCCTTTATATGCTCGTAGGCATTTTGGAAAGAATGTTGATTCTCTTATACAGGGCCATTTGGAGTGGAAGACTGCAAGGGGCTTGTTTGAAACGAGGGGCGTATCACTCTATCGAAAAAGGTTACCACTTTGTTAAAAACAATATAGGATTTTTACTGATTTTTTTGGAGAATTTTTCTTGAACACAAAAGGATTATTCCCAAAAATATATTCTAGTTCTATCAAATGGTATGTCGGGTATATTCCCCTTAGTTTCAAAAAAACCCACCAAGACAAAACTGCTTCGGATGTGCCTGCTACAATAAGGTTGGGGTTCAGGCACAAACACTCAACCCAATATGGTGTCTTGACTTACACTTGCTCAGGGTCGCTTGGATTTGCTGTTTCTTCTATCAGTTATAGACAAAAATGTCCTTTTTTCTAGTGAAAGATCAGAACTCGTTTGTCTTTCAACTGGCAGTAAAGCAAACCGAAGAGACCTTCAAAATATCTTGGAGCAATCTAGCAATTTTTTGTGCGCCATACTTTGGTCCTATGTTTGGTTTCATTATCTCAAATGAAGAGTATCAGAATATACTGAAGATCAAAAGTAAGCCAAATGAAAACTGGTGTATCTGCTGCCAACTTGAAGGTGAAACTATCAAAGAGGGATTAAAAATTACAAATGAAACATTGGCTGGGAATAATCAATTTCATTTGACCAGGATGGAGGTGTTTGAAGTTATACATTAAAGGGATGAACAAACTACTTGAATGAAGCTGCAAAATGACACAGGTTTGATATATGATATGCAGAGACTAAAACAATGAACTATTTTTATGAACCAATTTATGAATTGCTTGTGGTCTACTTGGCTCAGGCAATGGGCCCTTTTACGCGCGCTTTAAGCAGACGATACACTAAAGTTGTGGATTGCCCTAATGGATTTCGAAACACAATACCAATCTAGCTTTCGATTTTGGAGCAAGTCTATTTATGACTAGACTTGTCCCAAGTCTACTTTCTGAAGTCCGTCTGACCGATACCTGTCCCAGAGTTCCCAGATCCGCCATTCCAACATTCCGTATGTTAATGGCGGATCCAGGAACTATGGGAAAGGAATCTGTCAGACGGATTTTAGGAAATAGACTTGGGGCAAGTCTAATCTAGCTTGGGATGTTTCTGTTTCTTCAAAATATTGCATGGTCTGATAATATCGCAAATAGCCTTCAATTCATGCTCGGTACAAAATCTGGTTTCATTTTTCGGTTGTTACCTGACGTTTCATACTCCGATGAGTGTCAGACGACAAAGCTTTCAGTATGTCAAATAAAATACTTCGGTCTTGAATGCTATCTTCGCATTTTACACAACAAAAAGAATTATCAAAGACTACTTTGACAAAATCAGGAAAAAAAGTATTTTTATTTTCTGGAATAACAATCGTGGATCGTCAACGAAGTAGCTCCTTTTAAAGATAGAAAGGCCAACTTAGGTATGAAAACATATTTCACTAAAGTCAGTCAGACCCCGTCAGACGGGTCTAAAGTTTTGTGCGATTTAGCTTTGGTTCTTTTTCTTTAAAAAAATAACAACAAATAACAAGAGTGTATCCCGTGCGCCGTAAATGTAAACAAACTTCTCTGGAAGCGATGATTTAGCAGTTTTTGTTAAGCCATATCATATCACACAGGTTTTCCACTATTTTTTCAAAATGAAAGTGTTATTTTAAAGATGGATTCTTGAATTTTACAGAGAAACAAATGAAACATTCATATTTTGTAAGGCCTTGTAAGATTACAGAGATATTGGTGGATTTGTAAAAGTGACTTTTGTGGATTAACCCCATCCACGAAAATATGTACAGAAAATAATGGACACGTGCCTAAAACAATATAAATTATGAAAATTACGGGTTCGTTTATGGGTCTGTTTACGGGTTTGATTATGGAAATTACGGTTTTTTTATCGCCGTTCTAGGCCCTTTTAGAAACAGCCTTTTTCAGAAAGTTGCAGCCTTGCAGCCTTTTCAGAAACATTGTCCATGCAAAAATGCCTACAACGTTAGGACGGTATGACCGATTTTATTGAAATGCATTTTCACATCTAAGAATGGACACTGGATTGGTGGAAGGTATGGTTTTACTCACCCAAATGTTGTTTGATTTTCCTTTGGCTCGAAAGTTGAGGGCCTAAAGGACTGAAGGAGAAGAACAACTATTTGGGTGAGTACAATCACACTTTAAAACAATCCAGTGTACTTTAAGGACCCAGGCTATGGAACTCTCAACCTCCTGAATTAGACGATAATTACTCCGAAAGGAGACCTCAAGGCCCCCGGGGGGGGGGGTACATGACTTGCGGATGTACGTGGGTCTGCCGCCCGGTTTTCAGAAAGCTACCCTCTTCTAATTGCCAAAATTTGCCTTCCTGCCCACTTTAATGATAAATTTTGGCGGGAAAATTTCAACGATTTTTTGCCGATTTCAGCCATACCGACCCATGTTAAGGAAAATCTGACAAAAAAATGACCCTTGTTTAGAGAATTTTGGGCCCAAAAACCCACCCATATGGGCGGCACATACCCGTACTCTTAACATGTTATGTACCCCCCCCCCCCGGCTCAAGTCCCTAAAAGAATACAAACTAAAGTCTGTCTCAGATTAGATGTTACGTAAAAGTCTCCGCGAATAAAAACAATAGAAGTGTTTAGAATAGTTAATTTTGCGTTATCGCAAATCTCACATGACATCTAATTTGAGAGAGACTCTAGGCACCTATGCAAGAAGTGTGTTTTAACTATCAATGCACACTTAGTTGTATCTTGTTATTTTTCCCACTATTGTTCTTCAAGAAATGAACTTAGTTTTTTTTAACAGCAATTGAGTAGTTTTTCTTACCCTATATATTCATATACAATCTTAGTAATATCAGAAGCATAGTTATTCAAAGCTATCTTATTGTAAGTTTTAAATTCTGTTACGTTTTATACTGTGCTGTTTTTGTTGTAAGCGTCCCAGACTCGATAAGCTTTGGTTCTTCTGGGGGCGTATGAAATCATATGTAGTTAGTATCAACTGATATGCTTCACGAATCATTACCATCATCATTCCCTGTGATCCAAGTGAAAACCTTTAGCTGTAAATTCAGCTATAAGTCGTCAAAATAGGGGATAATCCACGATTGTCTAATTCCCTAATCTTGGAACTTTTTATCTCACCGTATAGTAAGAAATTTGGCGCCTTGCTTTACGTCATCAGTTTCGCCGTTTTTCTACCCTCATACTGCTCAAAATAACGTTCATCGTCCTCTATTAGGGCACACATCGAAGCCCATTCAATGATATCCTCGGCTATTTGATTGAGCTGTCGACTGGCCACAGTGTCCTGCAGTAATCCACTTTTCAGCGTATGGTATACTATATGGAGAATGATCTTTGCACTCTCTAATGAATCCACAAAAGGAGCATCCTTTAGGAGAAAAATAAAAAAATCAGATCTTACATTTTTAAGAACATTGCAAACGGGCATTTCCAACAAAGATTTCTATGATATCACGGGCAATAGTGCACCGACGAATTGGCCTTCTGTACCATATTATGACCCAAAGTTTATTCCCACGTAGTGAGTTATTTTCCTTTCACGGGACTGCCAAACAAGCTAGATAATGTTGTTCTTGCCTGCTCTCAACTTGGCATGAATGTAGCCATTATTCAAATAAAGTTCAAACTGCTCTTCGCAGCTCCTCCGCAGAGATGCTTCTCATTTCATACAGTAGGCCAATTCATCGGTGCATTATTGCCCGTGGTGATATTATAAAGCATGATTAAGGTGAACACAATCAGATCTTATATTTTCATTGATTGCTATGGGGGCATTTCCATCAAATATTTGTATGATATTCTAAAGTACCGGGTGGGCCAAAATATGCGACTTTATCGTTCGGGGACTTTTGAACTGTTCTCGTCATCGTACAAACTCTTATCACCATTTGCCTCATTTCTGGTTCTAAAAGATGACTACTTTTTACAAAAAAAATACAAAAACCACAAAAGAAACTGTAGGTACTTTACTGTAATTCTACCATGAACCATTTCTGCTTGCCGTTATATTGCAGAACATCTTAAACTGTGGTTTTCTTGACAATTCTACCGTACAATGTTTCCTTCATTAATTTAGAACTTAAGATGGTTTTAATTTTTGTCAAAATTTTCGCTGATTATACTTTGGCTGTTAGGAAAAAAGCTGCAATTTTGAAAATAATCAAGATATCAATAAGCTGACTGCAGTAGATTCAAAGTAAAGCACCTTTAAGTTCCTTTAAGCCATTCAATCCAAAGGAAGATGAAATAGCCATTGGCACTATCTTTTTTCAACGATTTGGACTCTATGCTTTGCAGTACAAAACGCAAGTTAAAGAGATGACATTTTTACATACCGGAATTTGGCTGCCTAACAACTGAAATTCTTTTTTCATCATTTCATTCTCTCTCTCCATAAGTTCCATGCTTTGATCGTCAACAACATCGATTTCATGGCCTAAGAGATTGATCTCGTTTGTGTTTGCACCGCAAGAGGAGCTTTCACTACCATCTACACCACTCGGCTTATGGTTGTCATTTTGTTCTTTCGTATGGTCATGTGCAGTAGAAGTGCTCTCCTCTTTCCTAGGGGTTTCCTTCAGCTCAGTAGCTCGCCAGTTTAAATCATGAATGCTATGCTTTTCTGCTTGTTGAACTTGAGTAGGCTTCTTGCTATCAGCAATTTTATTTGTTTGCTTTTTGTTCAATTGCTCAGCTCGATCTTTGATATGTTGCCGCAGTTGTTTCTTAATCTTTGCTTCCAGTAGTTGTTGATTAAGTTTTTGTATTCTCCTTTTTAACTGGTCTTTTCTAGCATGGTTCCTCGATAACAATACAGCACAGAGTCCACTGATGAATGGAACAAATTGAGAAAATGTTATCTGCTTTAAATCGTACCTTGGAGGCACGCAAAATTGACTTCTTTGGTGATCATTTGGATTGATCATAGCATCAGGTCTTCTCAAGTTCATTTCGTCATCAGGCGAATCTGATGATTGTTTCCTTGCATCTGAATTACCATCTTTGGCGATAAGCGTTTTGGATATCATTTCTGGAAATCGCTTCCACCAAAACTGATACAAAATCGAAACGCATTGAAAAGATTGACAATGTCTGTATAGATCACGTGCTACTTCGCATTCAACAGTAGCTTGATGCTCCGCATATCCACTCGACCGTATCAAGGTTTCCAATGTAGTGAAATTTCTTGGAAACAGGAGATCATAAAGTTTTTCTAGCATTTCAAACTGGCATGAACGATAACAAATATCTAATGCTTGAGTCCATGAGGAAATACAATCTTTTGGTTTGCCATCTTGGCGATTGGTAATTCCATGCATGATGTGATTTGATACTGAAAACATCACCTGAAAATTACGAAAAAATATACATTAATTGTCGGGCCAGTTTCCACCAAAGCAAATTCGCTGTGTGCAATATGTAAATGTAATATTCCTATCGTCCCATAAGAAATTTTTTTACGACAATTTTCAGATATATTGGAGGCAAGTGTGAAATTTGTGTGATTTATCGGAACTGACAGGAATGATTGGCTTAAAGGCTTGAAAGTCGATTTTTTCATCATTAAAAACTTCACTGTTAAAATTCGTGTTAACACTTACTACCAACCCCCAACTTTGCTGATTTTTCAACGTTGAGACTATTTTGGCTCACGAGGGAGATGAAATAATCGCACCATTCTCAAGGAGAGCAAAATTAAGTACAACTTACTCTTTTCAGATCAATGTTAGCAGCATTTGAATGCGTCAGTTTATTGTCGATGATACTCCCTTCATTGATGACCTTACCAGAAGGCAATGTTTTGAATTCAGCAAAGAAAATATCGCAGACAATCTGAAGGAACTGCGTTGGTTGACTGATAGGGCAATGCTCATCAGGATCTAGAATCAATAAAAAGTTAAATGCATAAACTATAGCCAACATCAAGATTAATAGAAAGTATAATACATAATTGTGAGTTTTCAAAAAACTTTCGATTCAAACTCTTCAGCAGCAATTAAACTAAAACCAAGGACAGCCGAGTATTTATACAATATGCAATCATAGTTACATAAATATATATTTACGAAACCTGAAACTAGAATTATCGCAAAGTAGTGGCAATAAACAATAAAATAACATGGACATCAAGCAACATTACAAAATGCCACTAAAGGTTCAATGCCTTAAAAATCTTTTTAAATTATGAATCATAACAAATCAAAAAAACAGTTTTAAGCCATTACGGGCACAGTCTATCTGCACGCCCAGGAGGCTCTTCCCTCAACATGTTGGATGGACCTATGGACACAGACGTACGCCTAGACCTACGGACAAGACGTCTATTCGATGACCTTCCTCCAAGGATTTGAACAAAAACTAAAACATTTTAGCTACTGCTAAATCCAGGATGGCAAGATAGGGGGTTCCATCCTACTCCTATATGCGTATAAACACAAAGCCAAATTTGTTCGAATCATAACTGGTAGTTTAACAAAGCAAAGCAGCTCACCACATAATTCTTGAGTCTTGGTTGGAATGGTGAAACAAGCATTGCAATCAAGATTTGATGAAATATTCAGCGATAAATCACATTCAGTTCCACGTAAAAACTGCATTAGTACTTCATGAACAATACCAAACAATTTGAATCCCTGAAATAAAACGAATTTTCTTTCAAAGACCCTTCCAGATTGACCAATATCATGCACAGAAAGCAGTCTCGATTCCTCTTTCTGGAAATTACCTTTCAGTAATTAAAGAATTAAAGAATATGGAATAAAATGAACAATGAAAGTAAGACATTTTATTTTAGATGTGGCTTAAAGTGAAAATTTGTTGTTCTATCGTCACCTTTTCGACTGCAAATGACCTAAAAGGGGCATGAGTTACATATTTCAATGGCAATTGCTCATTCAGATCTATTTCAATGTATATTTTCCAACAATAAACCAAAAAACGTTGTCGAGGGATCAGATATCGACTTCATTATTCAAAAAATGCAATTTTCGTAGACAAGTTTTTGGAAAGCTTTGGCGTTAGTTTCGGAGCATGATGTGGCGCTCGGTGAAACAGACTTCGTCAAGGCGAGGTGCGTCTAATGTTGCCTGCAAATCAACCTTCGGTGCCTATGCTACAATAAACTGAGGTACCCTCCGAGCTTTGCAAAGATCTTGGAACATACCTTTTATTTGTAAGCTGATTTTAAAAACTATATTTCTTGCGACTAACTTGAGTATTACAACTTCAAAAGAAACTGTTTTGGTTCAGCTCATAGTCTGCATGAACGACGCTTGAATTTGAAATTGGGATGGTATTTTGGGGCTCCCAAGGCCTTAGTTACACTTACACGAGACTGCTAAAGTCACAAGTGTTATATTCCCTAAATTCATATTAAGGAACAAGAGAAGAACAGCTAAAGAAGACACATCTTTCGCTTACGCATCAGAACCAAACAACAACATTACTAATCGATTACAAAGAATAACAACAAAAGGTCTTGGCTGCACAGGCAGTCCATATCCAGTTCATACATTCCATATACACTTTATTACAACAAGTAATGACCAAATAATTTGATGTGATTGGTTAATTTCACAAGTGTATACATCTGACTGGCTAAAAAAATATCCAAATTTTTATCACCAAACGACTCACCAAACAACTCTTAAAGAATCAATCATCAGATAAAATATATTCATAATACCATTTTATTGCTCATCATATTTACGACATCTCGTAACTCCTTCCATTTCATGTCACATAGCAGTGTCTCTGCACACTGCCTTAGATATATATCGGCTTTCTCGCTGTCATTATATATCAGGGCTACCTGAGAAAAAAAAAATTTGGAAAACATTTGAATTGCAAAGCCGTGATAAACCATACCTGAAACTTTTTCGCTCATGATATGAAACTTATGATAACGATAAAAAGATGAAACGTAGAGTTAAACCTAGCTGTGTTTTGAAATAAGCCAGCGAGAAATGAAATGTTGGGACCCAAATGTCAAAAAGTTTATCACAGACATAACCAAATGAACTGAGTGGTAGTACGGGATACAAATTCAATTTTATAATAATCTCTTCCAATTTCTGAGTATGCTTCAAAACCAGGTAGCTCACAAAAGTAAAGATTTTCACATATTCATAAAAAAACGATATTTTGTCAAATATCATTGTTGAAAAAATGGTTACTTAAGCAATGCTTCGATGGTCTTCGTCCCTTAGGAATGAAATAACAATAATCCCTGAAGTTAATTGGGTCTCTGACACAAATGCAGAGAAGAATTTTCAATATCGGTAGCACAATGAGATTGGGTGAGTTTCACTTTCTATTGAGTCACCCAGCACAGTTCGATAAATGCCCATACATCATTTGAGACACCTGTCACCCGGTATAGTAATTTAAAACAGTCAAACAACTGGGGTCGAACAATAAATACCGAGTACAACAAGATAGGCAAGCCTTACATTTTTGACAGCCAATAGACAATAACGCTAAAGATGGCGGCCGCGCAAAGCCGAAATTTTACTAAAATTTTACGAAAGGTTCATTTCGAACCATGCTGCATTCGAATTCAATGTCGATTGGAATTCAAGCTAGCTAGTCGAAACAGAAGACCAAAATTTGTCTGTCGTTAGGTGGTCGTCAGGGAGCTTTTTACCAGCATGCTTTGCAACAAAACATAACAGAGTCTTTGGAGCCGCCATCTTTAGCGTTATTGTCTATTGCAAAGGAATTCTACATTGCCTTGCATTTCAAACTATTAACTTAATCAAACTCAAAACCACAGCTAGGCTGTTAATATTGCCTCTAAGTCCATTTTGATTTACCCAGTATGTTTATAAGATGAAAAGTTTCAAGGTCATTTCTCACTAACCTCAGCAGCAGTTTTCAAAGAGCTCACATCTCCTTTCCTTGCCAGTATTTTTATGGCTGTTTCGTGATCTCCCGCAGAAATATAACTAAAAGGAATATATTTATTAAATTATTTTCTAGCATTTCATCAGCATTTCAAGCTTTTTTCGCAGTCTAACTTGAATTTCGTCTTTAGGCTATGTAGCAGACGTGATTAGCTGTAAACGAGCTACTTTGGAACATCAAGAGGAAACCGCTCTATTTGTTCACTTATTCTATCAGTCATGAAAATTTTTAAAATCATGCAAATTAAGTAACAAATCAATCCAGATCTCCTCTAATTTAAAATATACTCAGATACCGTATGTACAAAAATAAACTTTAAATTTTTGGCAACTAACTGCAAGAAAATTTCAACTTCTTGGCGTTTTCCAAACTGTTAAAAGATCGAATTAAACTTAGAGAGAAAGTTGTTTTTATCTTCATCTATACCTCTAAGTTCTAGAAAAAAATGATTATGAAAGGTATTTGAGCTCCACGGAGGGGAGGGGGTCTCCGATAGCAAAGACATACAGGGATGTGCCGCCCTCAAGGATATACTTTTTCGAGGTTTTAGTATAGCTAAGTGTAAACTTTTTGCAACTTTAATCAGGCCAAGGGGCATCCTTTTTTCTGTATTTTGGTGTTTTAGTCTAAGCGACGTCATAAATTTTGCAAAAATTGGTCCAGGCAACGGTGCTCTTTTTAAAGCGTAGGTGGCACACTCCCACCCAAGATTTAGCCAAGAACCCCTTTCCATATTGAGCTGTTAGGCGAAAAGTTTCATTCTGCTTGGTTGTTAAAAAGCGAAGTTCCTTTTTGCGGTATAATCCTAGTCTCTATGGATTGATACAGAGCGCAAAGGCTAGACATGGATGTTAAAAGTGTTCTTACCATTTTGCAGCATTTTCGTAACATCCCTCTGCACTTTGCTTTTCTCCCCATAATTGATAAAGATCGATCAAGGCTGGGTCTTTGCTTGAAAGTCTCACTTTTGCCAATGCAATTGCTTCTCTGTAAGATAATAATTATATAATCTCTAAATTGCTTTGAATCTGTGGGAATTTGTGCTTATACAAATTTGATGTTTAAGCATACTCTAAAATCACAAAAACTGGTTATAAAATCGAATTCTTATCCCGCATGATCACTTAAAGTGGTTGCGCATGTCATTGAGAAAGCTCTTAAATGATGTATGACTCAAATTTTGATATGAAATTGCAAGATATAGCTTTTTAGTTAGAAATACGATATGCTGTACTATTGCTCAAAATATGGTTTTTCATACCAAAAGTTTTTCATCTTTTTCCACGCGGAACAAAATAACGACCACCTAATACACTTGTTTGGTCCTTGACACAGATATAAAAACAGAAAATTTAAAGATTGATAACATAATCAAATTTTGGTGAATTTTCAAAACGTTCACTTTTCATCAGGGCACCCGGTAGGATAACAGCAGAAAGCGAAAAATAACAATTTAAAAATCAAAACAATTTGACCATATTATTACTGACTAAATTAATCTACTCCAGCGGGCAAACAAGGATGAAATCATGGTCTGAAAACATTACTTGGGTAATACCGGATGCACCAGAAAAAGTATCCACTTTCGAAAGGCCTCGATAAACAGTATGCTGGACCGATTTGAAGATGATGATTTAGTTAAAATCTTAAATTATATTTGGCAACTTTTCCTCGATATTTTGGCCGCTTAATTCTCGAGTTTTACACCAGAAACAGTCGAAACTATCATCATAAGGCTCAACTTGACAGGATAATATAAACGAGAAAACTCTTCAAGATGACTAAAGACTATTAATTTTCTCTTTATACTGTCAAATTCAAACTTTAAAAGATTCGATCGATGTTTTTCGGTTAGCTTAAGCTTTTTCCTGACTTGTTTAAAAGTCATTCATTTGAGAAGTAGGCAGTCGAAAGATCGAGCAAAAGTCGCTTAGGATTTTGATTAAAGGTAGGGCTGGTTGGCTAATTCAAATTGGTGCATTGGCACTATTCTCGTTTCTTCCTTAATAACATCACCTAACAGGTCCAATTGTGAAATGTAGAAATACATTTGGCCAAGGCATTAAAGGAATACTACATACTACATATACTACTACATACTTGATCATATTTTGTGCCTTGAACATTTCAATTGCTTTATAAACTTTATTTGATGCTGCATAATATGTTGCTGCTGTGTGGTAGTCTCCTTTGGATGCCAACTGATCTGCGAAGGCGCACATCGTAGCTTGCCAGACTTCAAAGCCCCCTGGTAAGAAATCATAACATGCCAAAAAGCAATCATTGTCAAAAATAATCCTCAAAATAAGAAAGAGAGTCGTGTATAGCATGTGTAATATAAAGATTAAATCTTCAGCATACGAAAGTAAGTAAAATCTTAAAATTAAGTTGCTAATAAAATACTACTAAATAATAACGAACCCCCAATGTAATGAATTTCTTGGCATAACCAGCTAAAATCTCTGGTCCCTTGAATAACAAATTCTTTATAAATCCACTCCGTTTAGCTACATCCTCATATAACGAACTTTTTCTGGTTCCCTTCAGAGTGCATTATACCGAGATTCAACTGTTCAGTCAAACAGGGGTGAATATACGTTAATATCCTGCGACCTTAGACGCGGAAAAGATTAAACCTAATATGCATCTTTGGGAAGAGTTAGACTGCATACATGGGGTCTCCAGGTTTTTTTTCTGGGGATGACTTTAGAGTAATTAAATTACAGACCGGGGAAAGATAGAAATTCAGTTGACTCACCTCTGCATTCAAAACCTTGGCTGCTCTTATCCTTACAAGTCTAACTCTATCTAAGTAAAGAAGTCATTGCTTTCTATTCCACGTTAAAAAACTTCTTAACAAATTTATTTTTAGATATCTCCACAATAAATATTTCTTTGCTTAAATCGAATTTCAACTCACCAAGAGGACTCATTGCAACAACCATCTCATTGAGTTCTCCCTTTTCTTTACAAATATTCAAAGCATTACCAAGATTTCCTTTCCACAATTCCAAATGAAGTTGTTGTTCCATGTTTCCAGAATTACAATGATTCTGACCTGTCATAAATATGAATAACAATCTAGATTACCAAAATTTCTCAGAAAGATTAAATGTCTGAATAAAAATCTGTTCTGCAAGAATATGAATAGTTGAAACCAGCAATGAATATAGCAACGAGAGGCTTGAAAATTTGTCTGACCAGGTAGCAAAGTTGTCCCTACCATTATTCGATTTGAAATTTGAGACAGGCGACAATTTTTGGAGTTGCAATTGTTATGTAGAAGAGGCTCAAGTCGTTCAAAAGTTGTGGAAGTTTTCTTTTTAAAATGTTTCGGAAAAGAGTCAAAAATGTGGCTGGGTCAATACAATGATAACGATCAGGCACCCGGTCATCAGGGCAATATTTTCGTTGTATCTAAACATACATGCGTCACTTGGGTAAGTTTCTAGGACGATAAATGATGCAACATACATGCGTCACTTGGGTAAGTTTTTAGGACTATAAATGATGCATTCGTCAGTATCCTGAAGCTGAAAACTTGAAGAAATATTACAAAATTTCTAATCTATTCAACAACAGCTTGCCAGCAAAATTGCCCGTACTTCACATTTTAGTTGGTCTTTCTATTATCAAAATGACGTACGATCCATTGCAATTGGATAGTAATTTGTTATCATAGCGACTGTAGCAAAATTATACACTTCTGACAGGCCACTCTATAATACAAAGATATAATTAACTGATATCTAGTCAAAATCCTAAACTACCATTGGTTGTTTTGAAATAATGATCAAATTATGAAATCATTAGTTATAATCTGTTGCACGAGCGGTGTTCCATGTTTGCACAAAATTAATATTAGTTTAATCAATACAAAGATTTTTCGTTTCAAGACTCAGCCCTGAAGAAGTCCTGCATTGCAGGACGAAATATGGGCAACATATATATTCATTAAATTTATTTTATACATATTCGCTGTTGTTTTTCGACGTGTTGCAGTGTTCCTGCCTACGAATTAAGATTTTCACCAAGGATTAAACTCAAAATTAAAAACAAAACCGGTCCAGTCAGTGTATGATTTATCCTGGCAGTCCAAACGTGGATACAGTTTTGGCCCACACCTCGGCAAAGGCCAAACTTTTTAAAGCTCATTTACAAGAAAATTTTATTTCCCTAAAAAACTTCATTCATACCTTCAGTGGCAAACATCTTAAAAGCAGCTGGTCTGTCACCAAACAGGCCAAGGTTGACATACTCTTCTGTACCTGGCTCAAAGGGTTTCTGCGTAGTTGATTGATGCTCGTTGGATGAACCTATGGTAAATATAGAGACATTATTGGAAAGAAACTTAACGAAAACGACAATTGATATAAATTTGAGAGACCTGTTTCGAGAAATCGTTATCCATCTTCATTAACTGACAATTGAGTACCAATGAACGATTTTACAATTTTAACATTGTCAAAAGACTAACATTGTAAAATTGCTCATTTGTACTCAATTGAAGATGGATCAAGATTTTCTGAAATAAAAATTTTTCAATCAATCATCGTTTTCAGTTTCTTCCAAGTATCATATTGCTCATATTTTGGAAATCAGAGAAATTATTGTCTTGTTCAATGCATGGAATACTGAAGAGTGCCTAAATGCTTTCATTTGCTTTCAATTTCTTGGAAATTTTCAATGAATATTAATCGCTTGAGGATAGTTGTATGGAATCTACAAAACAAGGAAAGATTTCAACCCTACCCTGGAGTGGCCATTGTAAAACTTTCCTCAGTCTTCGCCATGGCTGTAGAATTGTATGACTTCGATACAATCATCTTCAGTTTCTGTATGTCAGGCTTCAAGTTTAAATTTGTAATTAAAATTTTAACAGCAACAAATAGATAAAAAAGCGTTGTTAATTTGTACTATACCTTGTAAATACTTGGCAAGTAAAATACATTCCTGTTGACTGGCAGTCTTTTGTTTATGGTTCTGACTTGAGGTTAAGGGAAAGAGAGACTTGGCTTTCTTCTTCCTTGATTCTGAAACGAAATAACATTTTCAAATTTTTATTATTCTAAAAAACAATATCACAAACACTAAAAGTGTGAAACTTTTATCTAGACTAGAGTTTGGGTGCTATTATTCTTTTATAAAAAGTTGCACATAAAAAATTTTTGAAAAATTTCCATATTTTAGCCATAATAAGTTTAAAAGACTTATTGGAATGGAGTATCTAAGATACAGAATGAAACCGTGAGTTGTGCCTAACAGAAGATAAAAGATTAGCTATTTGAAGTTCTTTTTTATATAGACCTTTTCAGTCAGCTTGTATAGCCCATCATCTGAATCGTTTAATAATAAGCTTAGAAAAACCAGAGTCGAGAGAAATTCTGGAAACAAGGTTGCGGAAGATTCATAGATATAAGCAAAGGAAAAATTGATTCGAAATCGAAATCAATCTAATAAGCAACTTTTTCCAAAGAAGCTTGAGCATTTTTAGATTACGTGGTAAGCAACTAATAACTTTAATCAATGACCATCTTTTCTCTATTAAGCGCCCAGGGTGCTCAGAACATGACTTTTTGAGGGGCTCGTAAACAAGTGACATGATCAAACAAGATAACAGGATTAATTTGCTGCCAACGAGGCAAAAGATGAAATTATGTGGATCAAAATGGTCGATGAAAGTGCAAATAACACAATGATTAATTAATGAGCATTACCTTTAGATGTTGATTTCTTAGTAGTTGCTGTTGTAGTTAATTTAGTTTTCTCAGTTTGTAGTTTGTCGGTCAAGGTTCTACCTTCATTTTCTCTTGACTGAGTTTCGTTGGAGGTAGACAATCTGGCATCATTCTCATTCACTGAGCGACTGGCATTATCGGTATCAAGCATGTTACTCCCTTGTGCGGCACAATTTGCAACGGTGCTGCTACTGTCTGTGGATTCACTAACTGCCATTGGAGGTTTGGTAGTGGGAGATTTCAACTTGACATGTTTTGTAGTTGCTGCTCCAGATTGCTTTTTACTGGCTGTACGATATAATAATAACCAATGAGAAAGCTTCGAATTCCACAGAATTTGACAATCGACAATGCGTTTCATCTCATTTGATTTTATTCAAATAGGGTAAAATGATAATTTGTGATTTTGACTGCAGTTAAAATCGTTGATTTTCAAAGTCGGCCTAGTGTACAATTTATCATGGCCAGTCGAAAGTGTAACAATTTTGGCGCATCCGGTACAAAACTGCAAATAGCCTAATTCCCAAGTTGATTCATAGGCGGTAGGAGACGCGTAGATTGCTTTTTGAAAAATATTGTGTTCATAGGTTGGGGTTATTAAGATTAAATTAGCCGCGATGTTTTCAGATTAGCGTCTGCCGGGTCAACCGTAAGTGGCTACAAAATAACAGGAAGCCGCTCTGAAAACATCGCGGCTAATTTAATCTTAATAACCCCAACCTATGACCACAATATTTTTCAAAAAGCAATCCACGCGTCTCCTACCGCCCATGATTTTATGGTATTAAGGTTAGACTGAAATTATTGGCGATTTCTTCAGAATGCTTTGAAACCGCAATGAACCAGGGATCGTTTAATTCAACTTTTGCAATATCGTAACAATTTCATAGAAGCTTAAGTAATATCTCTCAATTTTATTAAGCATTCCAGACGTCTTTGACGTTATCTTGGAGGATTTTGTTATGTTGCAGAGGAAACAGAGGAAATGTTTTGAGTCAAAAAGTACAACAAAATTAAACAACGGATCATTTGAAAGTAAGGGTTTATCTATCACCTGGAGGTAACTTTTCTTTGCATAGCGAGATGCTCCATTTGCGTAGAGTAAAATCTTCACCACCAGAGTAAATAAAGTCAGGATCAATAAAACTCCAGAGAACACTTAAAACTCTTCCAGTATGACCACGAAAATTTGCTATTTGTTCATCTTTAACACAATTCCACACCTGAAAAATGAAATGTAATTCTATTTACAAATCTACCAACTTTTTCCAAATTATTGTATTATGGATCACAATTTACTACGATCATTGATCCTTGGCAAAGACTAACCTTCTAAAGTCTATCTCATCCGCTAATAAAAACAATAAAAAATATTTTTATGAGTGATTTTGCGTTATTGCAAATCTCACCTGATATCTAATGTGAGACAGACTTTAGTACCAGGTGTCCCTAAATTGTCCCAGCGCTTGATCAGATCTTGCAGAACAGTACAAACAGAAGGAGCTGCAAAAAAGGTCCATATTCAGAATATCAACCTTCAGAGTGTGCTTGATAATGTGAGCAAGAAATACATTCGGATTGTAGAGCTTCATGTTTTGGCATTTATTCCATGCCTTGGATCAATGTGCTTTGGAATTTGAGCTTCGCCCAAGACTAAGAACTTTTCAAGAAATGATTTGGTGCCCATGTTTTTGATATGGTGTAACAATTATTTTAATACTTATTCCAAAATTTCGAATTATTAGGCAATTACAAATGACTAATAATGCAAATAAAGCTAGTAATACCTGGACAGTGCCATCATAACTTGATGAAGAGAGCAGACCGAGGGTATGAGGACTCCATGATAAGCAGGTTATCCTTTGACTATGCAAATTGAAATGTCTGAATTTCTCCTTAATGGTGGTCGAACTTTGCGTACAGCGATGCTCATCTACGAGAGAAAGTGTTTGTCAGTTTGTAGTTGTTGCTATTGATAGACAAACTCTGAAAAGGTCCATTCAGAATTAAAGCATTTTTTCAATGCTCAGATAATACTCGCATTTCGTGATGTACAACTTTAAATGGGAACAAACGTGTGTGAAAGCATCATTCATCATCTCTGTAAAATACTTGGGATATTTGCATCATACCTTCTTTAAAAAGTAAAATCATTTTGCTGTGCATAACTTACCAATGGCAGCTGTAAGGTCTGTGACGCAGACATAATTATCACTAGATCCTGATGCTAGCCAATTTGAATATGCAGCCTCTACAGAAAACATAAACGGTTTATATCAAGATTCAAGCTCGGTCGATTCAGCACAGCATGAGAATAAGAAAAAAATGGATGAAACATGAAATTAAAAACAAACGTACCCAATGCAGACTTAAACTTACCTACTTAGAGTTCTTTATTTTGCTACAAAGAGAGACTGCTATCATGGTGAGGTTGAGGTTAAGGCGGAGGGGGGAACTACGAATCGTGTAATTAGTCTAAAACGGACTGATCAGCAGCGAAGAAAGCTGATATCTACTTCCAGTGTCTTTCCGACTATTCAAATACTTTTGTGAATTTGCATTCTTTCCATTTCTATCATACCCAAACGGAAACTTACACCTGATGGAACTCAAACCAGTGTGAAAATAGTTGACTTTCTATGACATTTTAAAGACGGTTTGAAAGGTGAACTATATTCCAAGCAACTGTGTTGCATTAGTTGAATTTTCACTTAAAACCGAAGGAAAGGCTGAAATGAGATAAAATAGCTGAAATGAGAGAAAAACCAGCTGATCTTTTAGGCTTTTGCGGGCAACAAAACTTGGTTAAAATCGGTTGCTCATATGGAAATAAATCGACAACATATCTATTAAAATACCTGTGCCTCCATTTGGTATATCAAAATGATGATGCCATTTCATGCAGTTGATAATCTTGCGATGAACAATAATGGTGCAAATATGACGTAGATTCGGGCTTGCAAATATTTCTATTGACCTGGAAACAGTAAAAATATACTACCGGGTCAGCCAAAAAGGTATCGCATGTTTTTTTTTATATATATATATTCCATACAAATTTACAAGACAAGTTACTTCTACTATAAACTACAATCTACTCTACAAACACTACAGGGACGATACCCCAGGGAGCAAAATACTATGACTACCCCAGGGCCATCACATAGAAAGAGTTACATAAAACAGGACTTTACAAAATGGGACTTTATAGGACTTTACGAAAAAGGACTTGGACTTGGTGGTTGAGTGTGGTATAGAATGTAAATAATCTCAAACAAATCGACCAGTTGTGTTATCGCATGTTTGAAAATAGTTCTACAAAAACAATCCAATCGTGTTGAAAAATTCTACTTCAGTTGCCCAACAGATTTAAGTGAGCTTAATTCAATTTTATTCACTTTTTAACTACCAAAATGGTGAAGAACGTTTTTTTCAGTTAAGATAATGTTTTCAAGATTTGAAACGGATTAATAGTGTTGTGTTGTGTTCTAAATAAACATCCCTATTAACCCTGTTTAAATGCATAAAAAATTCAAGTACAACGCTAAAGCCTTTTTTCGCAAAATTTACTTGATTTCAACATTGTTGGAGAAAAAAGGAATTGCTGTTTTTACAGCAACCAATTATTTTGACTGTCTTGTGCCATTATTCAGCAACCACTTGTCCGATTGACTCAAACGAAGTCTCAAACTCTAAGTTGAAGCCTAACAAATGCAATGGCATAAACGACGGAATAATGGAAGTTATAGCTCCTCCACAGCAATCGCACAAGCGGGCACAATGTTTTAGGACACAATTTAGATGCCAAAACATGATCTCTAAGTCTAAGATAGATTTTCATCGATAATTTAAAGCAAGAAAGTTTGAAATCCAATAGATTAGTAATCTGTCAAAAGTTATAACCTGTTCTTGAATCATTCGGTAGGCCAAAGATTCAAAAGAGTTGAAAATTTATAAAATTCATGACACAGTAAAAATTCATGAAATTGATAAAAATAAAAGAAAACTTACCCATCGTCATTTCCAACAGCAATCAAAGTACAGTCTCCTTTCCATTCGATGTCACTTCTTGATGGCAACTTTTCCTTGAAAATATATTACAAAACTGACTCACCCATATTTCGAGATTGGGACTAAAGTACCCCTAAAACTAGTGATTTCAAACTATTACACTGCTTTCAAATTTGCAATTTATTGTTAGGTGATGTAATGTTTGTTCCTGGAACATTGTGAATTGCATTTAATTGGTATATAAAAAATCTTCCCAATCAATGAGGTTAAAAGATCAACACCACACTAACCTTTATCGAGTTGGTCTTTTTTATGATGGAATTCATATCTCTTGCTTTATTTTGCAAATTGTTCATTGAATGAATTAAAACTGCGCCTTCGCCACCACAGCTGTACAGCCAATTTGCATCTGAAGAATGACCTTGAAGGATAAAATCAAAATAAACGTCTATCATCATCAGTTGCATAACCACGCTAAAAGAAGGTTTTGGCAGGGCCTTGTTATTCTAGATAGGGCAAAAACACGTACTGTAGAGAAACTAATCTGTGGCTAAAAATTGCAAGGAAAGCTTTATAATTGTCAGCACGAAAGAGGGTTGTCTCCAAAATATCATCGTGTTTGGTAGCTATGTTCATGTACTCTTCGAATTTTTCTAATTTATAGAAAGCATTCTCCGTTTTATGTACGAAGTAAAACGAGAACATTTATTTTGTAATAAGTATACTTTGCCAGTTAATAAATTCTGATAAAAACTCACTATCGTTACTCTCTCCACAATTTGGTCCCCATGAAATAGAATAAACTGTCTTTTTGTGATAAGAAACTGAGACCTCAAACCTAAAACGAGAAAAAACTTAATCAAAATATTTTGCTATTTAGACTCATGAGATTTGTGAAAGAAAAGAACTGCAAACATTGTATCAAAGTTTCAAGAGAAGAAATTCAATCTGCAAGGTTGAGTTTGGCCTGTTCCATTGTGCTTACATTTTTCTTGTAAGAGATTCGCAGATGTCTCACAGAAAAGAGCATCAATTTCTCCTTCATCCGTCAGCTGTGGTACTAGGTTGGTAGCTAACTCTTAACTGGTTTATTCTAAACAGGTTTAAACTTCTCTTGTGAAAGAGATATACAATTTTTTGATAACTATAAAGATATCGTACTTTCCAGAAGCAACATTGTAAACTCCAACGTGTCCATCATCAGTTCCAAACCCAATCAAACTTTCTTTTCTCGGATGACACTCTATCTGTAAAAAAGTCAAACTATTCCTTTCAAGATAACGCACTTTTTTATTAAAAAGACTTAGGTCCAGGGCTGGTAGCCAGATTCTTAAATTTAAGGGCGTATTTTCGCTAGAGTTTCTAGTGAATTTCTTAAATATTTAATGCTCTGAATTTAGAATTAAGTCATTTTTCTTAAAAGAGCTTCAAGAGGACGATCTCAAAATGAATATAAACAGAATTCACACTAAAACACTGTCAAAACATTTGCCAACGCTGCACAATGTCAAATCATTTTGCAGTGACATGGTAAATTTAAAGCTGCAAATTAAAGAAGTTTCTTATATTTTTAATACAGGTAACACAGTTTCTTAATTTTTTTAAATATCGACCCTAAAGTTTCTTATATACAAGCAGTTTCTTACAAAAAGTGCGTGTATATTATGCTTAATAGAGATCGATGGATAATTCAGTATTTTGCAGTTTGCCAAACCCAGTATTTACAATAAAAGTAAACGAGCCTTAGCTACTTACTACAGTAACTTTTGATTTGATTCCTTGCCACAGTATATTCGTCTCGTACGGCCTCTCTTCAAATCTCGTGTTCCAAACACGAATGAGGTTATCACCAACACCATAAATTATGCTATGTGGATCAAGGTATGATGATGATAATGAATACACGTATCCACCAAGGCTTGGTAATGTACTCTGCAACGAATTTGTATCTGCATCCCAAAACATTATCTGGATGGGAACAAATATGTCAAATTTCGCAGTTAAAACCTTTAAAATGAACCAAGACATTATTTTTGGCCTGGAAAAAACTGAAAAAATCTTAGATTTTAAGAGAAACGTTTATCGGGGGACCCAATAAAAAGTGAAACATTTTGAAAAATCACTAAAATGTGCTCGTGTTACAGATCTTTAAATTTTCTTTTGGTTTAGTTGCATCGAGGTCCAAATAAATTTCATAGATAACCGATGTTTTATTTCTTCAGGACATCGATCGTGCAATTGCGGCATGACAAAGCATATTTTGAGCCATAGTATTTTACAAAATATCGAATTTTAGCCAAAAACCAATATCTTGCAATTTTATGTGAAAGTTTGAGTCCTAGATGATAAACAGCTTTTCAAGGACATAAGCAATCAATTTGAGTGGCGGTGCGGGATAGACAATTCAACTTGATGATATGTTAATTTCTTATGATTGGGCAGTATGCTTCAAAACCAGGCAGCTCGTAAAAATTCAAAGCCATTTCAAGACTTTGCAAAATGTCTAAAATCAATTTGGTTCTTGACCCAACTACACACACAAAATTTCATGATCAGTAATAAAATCCAATGTTGATGATTTTCAAAAGGTACAAGCCTTTTTACTCACCCGGTAATAAGTATCTTATAAAATTTTTTATCTAAAGCTGACCTGTCTATCCATCGAAGTAGTGATCATCTTGTTTGTCAACTGGTCGTGACAAATACTAAACACCATTCTTGAATGAGCTGGAGCAATCACAATATGATCTTTTGTCTTGAGATCCCAAGCCAATAATTCTCCACTAGCGAGTAAAAAAATAATTTGTTTCAAATTTCAGCTTTTTCTCATTTTAGTGAAAATCTCAAAAAAGAGGAAAGAAATAAAAAGTTACTTTACAGCTAAAACTGTATTTGCTAAAAACATAGTAGAAAAACATGATCTTGAGAATAACTTTGGAAGGCATATAGAGTACTGTAATCGAAGTTCCAATGATAATTGACTTCACTAATATATTTTGACTATTTTCAAATATTAAATGTCGTGTACAGCCAAGAGCAAAAATAAATAAAAAATCAAACATAATGAAAACAAAAATATTGATAGAGGTGGGATTCGAACCCACGCCTCCGGAGAGACTAGAGCCTAAATCTAGCGCCTTAGACCACTCGGCCACTCTACCCGTGCTCCAATGTAGGAGCGCAATTTATATTGGCTGTTACCTGCCAAGTGCTAAGGTATTTGAAGGTGGTCAAAAAGAGCGAAAGTCAGGAAATCGTGCAGAATTGTGCAGATCCGGGGGGGTACTTCATTGTGGCTATGATCCGACCTGGATCTGGACTTTGACAAAAGGACCCATTTGCATGACACGATTTTCGAGAATTTCAAACCCATTTGCATGAATATCAGGAAATTTCAAGCCCATGCATATGAATTTCGTTGATTTTGAAACCCTTTTTAAAGAACAGCAAAATGCAAAAAGAGATTTTTCGGTAGTTTTGCGGCCCTTTTGCGGCTAATCATTATGGGACCTATTTTGGGGACCCATTGGTAAGAAAATCCTAAAAATACCAACCCATTTATCAGAAATAAGCCAAATATCGGACCCATGTGTAGGGAATTTCAGATGAAGTACCCCCCCCCCCCCGGGTGCAGATCCACCTAAACTTTCTCAAAATGAATTTAGAAATACTGTCATGGAAAATGTATGCATTNGATTTTCAAATCACACAATGAGCTGGCTCCACAATACTTGTGCGGACTTTTCACAAGAAACTCGCAATGACCCACCCGTACCTTCCGTAATACTGACACTGACTTAAGGTTGCCAAAGAAAAAATCTGCGAATGGGCAAAAATGCTTTTCTTTTCGGGGAGCAAATTATGGAATAGCCTCTCAGCTGAGTCCAAACAGGCATCCTGTCTGAATAGCTTCAAAAAGTCTATTCAGACATGAGGGCGAGGCCAGATCTTGTGGCGGGGGCGTTGGCTGCTCTTGGTTGGCAAGCTGGGCTGGGGCGATTGGTGGTCCGGGTCTACGGTCGCCGGTTGCTTTGGCTTGGCATGTCGATCGGGGGTGGCTGGCGCTGGTGTTACAGAGTCTGCCCTTGCCCAAAATTTGTAATTTGCTTTCTCTTTGTAAATATTTTCTTTTAATATAAATTATCAATTATTGTAATTAGGTTTTAACATTATGGTTTCTGTTGTAGTTAGGTTTGGACTATTTTTATTTTAGATTATATTGTAACTGTTTTTAATGGAGGGCCCCTTGAAAATCAGCCTTTGCTGAAGGGCAACCCTCCCTAAATGAATCAAATATGAAAATATGAAATATATATTTAAAACAAAGTACACACAAAGTATTTATTTTGACACCAATGCTACCATGTTCTACAGCAGTATCCGCCAATAAGAAACCATATTTTCAATTTCATTCTATTATTTAAAAACAATAAACCATTGTTTTTTCCATTGTCTTTTCAAAAATTCAGTATCTCAATTTCTTACATGTGTATTTCTTATTCGTGGGTACCTGCTATCGTACTTGGTTATTCAGCTACACACGAATCATGGTTTCAAAGAATCTAAAATAAATCCTGAAGCTGAATAGACCTCTGCCTCTGCAGAGATAGATTTTTCAACCATGATTTCAAAGAAAGCCTCTCTTTGAGAATGGTAAGTATTTCCCTCTTGCATGCGTTACCAACAGCAATGAACGAACTTTTTTAACAGTCAGCGAAGTTTCAATAGCTCTTTTGTTTACGATCTACCTCGTTTGGAACTTGCAGCTTCTTGCCTCGAACTGAAAACTCCGAAAAGGTCTATTCAGAATTAAAGGATTTTTCTTGATGCTCAGATAATATTCACATTTCGTGATGTACAACTTTAAATGGGAACAGACGAGGCACAGTGTGTGAATGCATCTTTCATCATCTCTGTAAAATACTTGGGATACTTGCATCATACCGTAAAATCATTTTGCTGTGTATAACTTACCAATGGCAGCTGTAAGGTCTGTGACGCAGACATAATTATCACTAGATCCTGATGCTAGCCAATTTGAATATGCAGCCTCTACGGAAAACATAAACGGTTTATATCAAGATTCAAGCTCGGTCGAAATTTCATTTGAATTACATCTGAACGGTCGATTCAGCACAGCTTGAGAATAATAAAGAACAAGGATGAAACATGAAATTAAAAACAAATTTACCCAATGTAGACTTAAACCCTTAAACTTACCTACTTAGAGTTCTTTATTTTGCTCCAAAGAGAGACTGCTATCATGGTGAGGTTGAGGTTAAGGCGGAGGGGGGGGGGGGGGGACTACGAATCGTGTAATTAATCTAAAACGGACTGATCAGCCGCAAAGAAAGCTGATATCTACTTCCAGAGTCTTTCTGACTATTCAAATATTGCGAATTTGCATTCTTTCCACTTTTATACCCAAACGGAAACTTACACCTGATGGAACTCAAACCAGCGTGAAAATAGTCGACTTTCTATGACATTATAAAGACGGTTTGAAAAGTGAACTATATTCCAGGAAAATTTGTTGAATTAGTTGAATTTTCACTTAAAACCGAAGGAAAGGCTGAAATGAGATAAAAACCAGCTGATCTTTTAGGCTTTTGTGGGCAACAAAACTTGGTTAAAATCGGTTGCTCATAAGAAAATAAATCGACAACATATATATTAAAATACCTGTGCCTCCATTTGGTATATCAAAATGATGATGCCATTTCATGCAGTTGATAATCTTGCGATGAACAAGAATGGTACAGACATGGCGTAGATTCGGGCTTGCAAATATTTCTATTGACCTGGAAACAGTAAAAATGTACTACCGGGTCAGCCGGGTCAGTAAAAAAATGTATCACATGTTGAAAATCGCTTTGCAAAAACAATCCAACCGTGTTGACAAATTCTACCTCAATAGACAATAGCGCTAAAGATGGCGGCCGCGCAAAGCATGCTGGTAAAAAGCTCCCTGACGACCACCTAACGACATAGACATTGTGGTCTGCGGTTTCGACTAGCTAGCTGTATTAAAGTTCGGAACAAGTAATCAATGTAAACAAATCGGAAAATTTTGTAATTCGAACGCGAATCTTTAATTAAAACTTTATTTCGAATCAAAAATTCATTTCTTCTGCTTTGGAAAGGTTTCCTTTCGAACCATGTTGCATTCGAATTCAAGGTCGATAGGTCGATTCGAATCAAGCTAGCCAGTCGAAACGGCAGATCAAAATTTTTATGTCGTTAGGTGGTCGTCAGTGAGCTTTTTACCAGCATGCTTTACAAGAAAACACAACAGAGTCTCTGGAGCCGCCATCTTTAGCGTTATTGTCTATTGCCTGACAGATTTACATGAGTTGTTCAATTTAATTCACTTTTTAACTACCAAAGTGGTCAAAGAACGTTTTTCTTAGTTAAAGATAATGTCTTCAAGATTTGAAACAGATTAATAGTGTTTTGTTGTGTTCTAAATAAAAAACCCTATTAACCCTTTTTCAAATGTATAAAAAATTCAAGTACAACGCTAGAGCCTTTTTTCGCAAAATTTATTGATTTCAATATTGTTGGAGAACAAAGGAATTGCTGTTTTTACAGCAACCAGTTATTTTGTATGTCTTGTGCCATTATTCGGCAACCACTTGTCCGATTGACTCAAACGAAGTCTCAAACTCTAAGTTGAAGCCTAACATATGCAATGGAATAAACGACGGAACAATGGGAATTATAGCTCCTCCACAGCAGTCGCACAAGCGGGGCACAATTTTTTAGGACACCCTGTAGATGCCAAAACATGATCTCTAAGTCTAAAATAGATTTTCATCGATAATTTAAAGCAAGAAAGTTTGAAATCCAATAGATTAGTAATCTGTCAAAAGTTATAACATGTTCTTGAATCATTCGGTAGGCCAAAGATTAAAAAAAGTCGAAAATTTATAAAATTCATGAAATAGTAAAAATTCATGAAATTGATAAAAATAAAAGAAAACTTACCCATCGTCATTTCCAACAGCAATCAAAGTACAGTCTCCTTTCCATTCGATGTCACTTCTTGATGGCAACTTTTCCTTGAAAATATATTACAAAACTGACTCACCCATATTTCGAGATTGGGACTAAAGTACCCCTAAAACTAGTGATTTCAAACTATTACACTGCTTTCAAATTTGCAATTTATTGTTAGGTGATGTAATGTTTATTCCTGGAACATTGTGAATTGTATTAAGTTGGTATATAAAAAATCTTCCCAATCAATGAGGTTAAAAGATCAACACCACACTAACCTTTATCGAGTTGGTCTTTTTTATGATGGAATTCATATCTCTTGCTTTATTTTGCAAATTGTTCATCGAATGAATTAAAACTGCGCCTTCGCCACCACAGCTGTACAGCCAATTTGCATCTGAAGAATGACCTTGAAGGATACAATCAACAAAAACGTCTATCATCATCAGTTGCATAACTACGCTAAAAGAAGGTTTTGGCAGGGCCTTGTTATTCTAGATAGGGCAAACACGTACTGTAGAAACTAATCTGTGGCGAAAAATTGCAAGGAAAGCTTTATAATTGTCAGCACGAAAGAGGGTTGTATCCAAAATATCATCGTGTTTGGTAGCTATGTTCATGTACTCTTCGATTTTTTCTAATTTATGGAAAGCATTCTGCTTTTTATGTACGAATAAAACGAGTACCTATATTTGCAATAAGTACACTTGTCAGTTAATAAATTCTGATAAAAACTCACCATCGTTACTGTCTCCACAATTTGGTCCCCATGAAATAGAATAAACTGTCTTTTTGTGATAAGAAACTGAGACCTCAAACCTAAAACGAGAAAAAACTTAATCAAAATATTTTGCTATTTAGACTCATGAGATTTGTCAAAGAAAAGAACTGCAAACATTGTATCAAAGTTTCAAGAGAAGAAATTCAATCTGCAAGGTTGAGTTTGGCCTGTTCCATTGTGCTTACATTTTTCTTGTAAGAGATTCGCAGATGTCTCACAGAAAAGAGCATCAATTTCTCCTTCATCCGTCAGCTGTGGTACTAGGTTGGTATAGCTAATTAATACCTCGTTCATACTGAAATTCCAATAGATCAGAAAAACCAGCTTTATCAAATAGCGTGCACACTTGAACCAGTTTTATTTATTGAAATTCTGCTCTAACTTGGTTTAGTTTAATCCAGCTCTTGACTGGTTTACTCTGAACTGGTTTAACCTTCTCTTGTGAAAGGGATATAAAAATTTGACAAATATAAAGATATCGTACTTTCCAGAAGCAACATTGTAAACTCCAACGTGTCCATCATCAGTTCCAAATCCAATCAAACTTTCTTTTCTCGGATGACATTCTATCTGTAAAAAGTCAAACTATTCCTTTCAAGGTAACGCATTTTTTATAAAAAAAAGCTTAGGTCCAGGGCTGGTAGCAAGTTTCTTAAATGTAAGGACGTGTTTTCGCTACCAAGAGTTTTCAATGAATTTCTTAAATATTTAATGCTCTGAATTTAGAATTAAGTCATTTTTGTTAAAAGAGCTTCAAGAGTAAGATTTCAAAATAAGTATAAACAGAATTCATACTAAAACACTGTCCAAACATTTTCCAACGCTGCACAATGTCAAATCATTTTGCAGTGACATGGGAAATTCAAAGCTGCAAATTAAAGAAGTTTCTTATATTTTTAATACAGGTAACAGTTTCTTAATTTTTTTAAATATCGACCCTAAAGTTTCTTATATACAAGCAGTTTCTTACAAAAAATGCGTGTATATTATGCTTAATTGAGATCGGTGGATAATTCAATATTTTGCAGTTTGCCAAACCCAGTATTTACAATAAAAGTAAACGAGCCTTAGCTACTTACTACAGTAACTTTTGATTTGATTCCTTGCCACAGTATATTCGTCTCGTACGGCCTCTCTTCAAATCTCGTGTTCCAAACACGAATGAGGTTATCACCAACACCATAAATTATGCTATGTGGATCAAGGTATGATGATGATAATGAATATACGTATCCACCAAGGCTTGGCAATGTACTCTGCAACGAATTTGTATCTGCATCCCAAAACATTATCTGGATGAGAAAAAATATGTCGAATTTGGCAGTTACAACCTTTAACATAAATAAAGAAATTATTTTTGGCCTAGAAAAAACTGAAAAAATCTTAGATTTTATGACAAGAGTTTATCGGGGGACCCAATAAAAAGTGAAACATTTTAAAAAGTCACTAAAATTTGCTTGTGCTACAGATCTTTAAATTTTCTTTTGGTTTAGTTGCATCGAGGACCAAATAAATTTCATAGATAACCGATGTTTTATTTCTTCAGGACACCGATCGTGCAATTGCGGCATGACAAAGCATATTTTGAGCCATAGTATTTTGCAAAATATCGAATTTTAGCCAAAAACCTATATCTTGCAATTTTATGTGAAAGTTTGAGTCCTAGATGATATAGCAGCTCTTCAAGGACATAAGCAACCAATTTAAATGGCGGTGCGGGATAGAAAATTCAACTTCATGGTATGATAATTTCTTATGATTGGGCAGTACACGTATTTTTTTCAAACTAAGAATTTGGGCCAGTACTGAAAGTTTCTTAAAATTATCAGATCTGTGACCTCCAGAACATTTCAAAACAAGGTGTTTTGAAGCCTTTTCAATATTTAGACATTACCCAAGTACTTTCCGAGTAATATGATACAGGAAATACAGGAAATAAGTGAGAATAAAGAAAACATGCTTGGAGTTTCTTATTGTTTTGGCAATCTGAGAGTCTGAGTTTCTTATAAAGCAGTTTCTTATAAAAAAAATACGTGTATGCTTCAAAAACAGGCAGCTCGTAAAATCAACAATTCCCACAAATTCAAAGCCATTTCAAGACTTTGCAATATGTTTAAAAGTAATTTGGTTCTTGACCCAACTACACAAAAAAGATTTCATGATCAGTAATAAAATCCAATGTTGATGATTTTCAAAAGGTACAAGCCTTTTTACTCACCCGGTAATAAGTATCTTATACATTTTTTATCTAAAGCTGACCTGTCTATCCATCGAAGTAGTGATCATCTTGTTTGTCAACTGGTCGTGACAAATACTAAACACCATCCTTGAATGAGCTGGAGCAATCACAATATGATCTTTTGTCTTGAGATCCCAAGCCAATAATTCTCCACTAGCGAGTAAAAAAATGATTTGTCTCAAATTTGGGTTTTTTCCCATTTTAGTGAAAATCTCAAAAAAGAGGAAAGAAATAAAAAGTTACAGCTAAAACTGTATTTGCTAAAAAACATAGTAGAAAGACATTATCTTGAGAATAACTTTGGAAGGCATATAGAGTACTGTAATCAAAGTTCCAATTATAATTGACTTCACTAATATATTTTGACTATTTTCAAATATTAAATGTCGTGTACAGCAAAAAAGAGCAAAAATAAATCAAACATAATGAAAACAAAAATAATGATAGAGGTGGGATTCGAACCCACGCCTCCGGAGAGACTAGAGCCTAAATCTAGCGCCTTAGACCACTCGGCCACTCTACCCGTGCTACATTCGAGGAGCGCAATTTATATCGGCTGTTACCTGCCAAGTGCTAAGGTATTTGAAGGTGGTCAAAAAAGAGCGAAAGTCAGGAAATCGTGCATAATTGTGCAGATCCCGGGGGGAGGGGGGGGGGGGGGGTACTTCATTTTAATTAGTACGGGAGTGTGCAATNCCCTTTTTAAAGAACAGCAAAATGCAAAAAGAGATTTTTCGGTAGTTTTGCGGCCCTTTTGCGGCTAATCATTATGGGACCTATTTTGGGGACCCATTGGTAAGAAAATCCTAAAAATACCAACCCATTTATCAGAAATAAGCCAAATATCGGACCCATGTGTAGGGAATTTCAGATGAAGTACCCCCCCCCCCCCGGGTGCAGATCCACCTAAACTTTCTCAAAATGAATTTAGAAATACTGTCATGGAAAATGTATGCATTAACAGCAATGAGATTTGTGGTTGTGTGTCCCGCCGCAAAATTCAAAATGCCTACACTCCCAGTTAGACATTTCGAATGGTCATAAATAAACTGTTATTTAAAAAATTTGGGAATGAACAAACACGCAAATAAAAGAACGCTACTGTTTTCCTGTTAATGCGCAATATGCAACAGAAACGAACTCGACTCATACATCATATGCTAACGCCCTTTCAGACATAGATTAGTTAGAGCAAAATTTCCAAAATTATAGGCTGGAGTGGAGTCTCAGTAAGAATTCAAAATGAACTTAATTGTCCATCATAAAAGTCGGGCAAAAATGCCTTTTGGCATTGGATATTGATTTATAAGAACAGAACATGGGAACTTTTATAATGTAAATATGCCATTTGATCAATGATATGCAAAAAGAAAGAATGTTAAAAAAACATGTGGCTCCGATGTGGCTTCAGAATTCAAGAACGATTTTCAACATTTATTATTCCATTCTACAACAATTGATTTTCAGTCATTTGAATCACTTCAGTAGATTCACTGACAAATAATGTACGATTTTAAACATCTCAGTATTTAGGCATGCCGCAAACTAATGAAAAATCTCAATAGAAAACAGGCAAAATTATAATCTGAAGAGAGAGCATCTCAAATCATTGATATAGTTCAAATATAGACGCAAAAAAGACAAACAGAAATTATGGTTCAAAGCATAATTCAGTACAGAACTTAATTTTGATTGCTATTTGTGACTCTGAAAGCCTAATGTTGATGAAATTAATATTATAAAGGCACTTGAGACCGTTTTCATGGAAAGACTAGTCTTCGGACACAAGAAAGTGAGACTTCATGTTTCGATGCAGAAATGTAGTTAACAAGTCTTCAGATCCAAGATGGGAGGAAATGTGATAATTAAGCTAAAGAAGCATCTCAATATGTGAATGTGTTATCATTTTCACTCGAAAAGATTCAAAGTTGACAAACGCAAACACTTGCACCAAAGAGACTATTATTACAGAAACTATCAGCAATTCACTTCTAAGCCTCGTCTGAGTGCTGCATCATTTAGCTGCTTGAGAATAGAGTCATTTTAAGAAAGAACAAACCTAAGCCTGCCTTGAAGAATAGAAAAACTGTACACTGCTCTGATAACAGAAGAGTAAACTTCGAGAAATTCCAAGCCATCAAACAACACGTTCTATTCGTTCTAGTTAAAACCAAAGTTTGATGAGGAAAGAAATTGAGAACTATTTGACTACGAAACAGTAAGCTTCAATAACATTCTAGTTCAACTGAGGAGCAAATCACTCCCAAAACAGTGTACGAGATTATCAATCACAACAGATTATTTTATGATTATTTTGATTATTTTATGATAATTCTGTGATTATTTTATGATCATTTTACCAGTATTTTATGATTAATTTGTGATCACTTTAAGATTATTTGATTATTTTGTCATCATTTTGTGACTATTTTGAAAGTGTACGAGAATGCAATCAGAGATTTTCCCCTCTAGTTAAACTATAGGCTGAACTAACTAAACCAAAGTTTGCTATGAGAAAAGCGAGACAAGAAACTAAGAACTACTACTGCTCTGACTACAGAACATTCAGTTAAGTTACCCTCGCATTCTAGTTAAAGTACTCGCAGTAAAATGANAACCGAGGAGCAAATCACTCCCAAAACAGTGTACGAGATTATCAATCACAACAGATTATTTTATGATAATTCTGTGATTATTTTATGATCATTTTACCAGTATTTTATGATTAGTTTGTGATCACTTTAAGATAATTTGATTATTTTGTCACTATTTTGTGACTATTTTGAAAGTGTACGAGAATGCAATCAGAGATTTGCCCCTCTAGTTAAACTATAGGCTGAACTAACTAAACCAAAGTTTGCTATGAGAAAAGTGAGACAAGAAACTAAGAACTACTACTGCTCTTACTACAGAACATTCAGTTAAGTTAAAGTACTCGCAGTAAAATGAGTGCTCTTTTGATCGTTGGTCTAAGTATGACTTCATCGACAATCCTAGTGAATATAATAGGTATGAAGGTGCTGCATGAAGTTCAAAACATTCGTTCCATACAACGAATATTGTTGACGAATCTCAGCTTATCAGAAACACTCAACACAGCAATTGCAATGGCAAGCCTGATTGCGCTTAAAGTGAATAATAAGTTGATAGGAAGTAACAATTTAATGTTTAATGTCCTAGCAGGACTATCTGTTGTGATGTCATGTGCGGCTTTAATTATCATAACAGTGGATCGAGTAATAGCGACGGCATGGCCCCTCAAGTACGCTTCTCTTGTGACTAAACCAAAACTGATCAAAGTAATAGTGACAGCATGGATATGCTCTTTTGTGTTCGTCGGTACAACATCTATCCTAACAATGGATTCGATTCATTCCTATACCTACGTTATAACATCAACTACAGAAATCATCATTGTTATTTCATACATGGTCATATTGATAAAGGCAAACAAAAGCAGACGGCGGTCAACTGGAGCAGGGAGCAGGATCATAGAAACGAGGCAAGGAAGAAAATTACTAATGATGTCTAGTTGTATCGTCGCTTCATTTGCCTGCCTCGTTGCCATCCCAGATCTCCTAATTTACTTCCAGAGTCAATACATTGAAATTCATCTTCTGACGATTCAAGGTTATTACTTTATCAACCCAATTATCTATATTTATTGCTATCCCCCATTACGGGCACATTTGTCGAGAAGGGTGCAAGGATTAAGAAGAATTAGTATGCGTAGAAATGGAGAAACAAACAGAAGAGATGAGAAAAATATCAAGATGGAATGCCTTGATGTTGAAAATATGGCAGCTGGGGGAGATCGCAAAGATTCGACATCTCAGATCGTAACTGAAGCTTGTGAAGACATTAATGTGTACTAAAAGATTTGGATTGATGTGGAAATCATCAGAAAAAAGTAGAGGCGATAAATAAATTAGAAGATTGGTGGCTGTATGGATAGGACAACTGCTAGGATTAATTACAAACATTCGTCATCTCAGATCGTAAATGAAGCTAATTTGAATTGGTGTGGAAGTCAGAAATGAAGCACAAGCGATGAGTAAATTAGAAGGTGGGTTGTTGCATAGTAAGGACAACTGCTGGGATACATTACAAACATTCGACATCTCAGATCGTAAATGAAGCTTACGTAAAATTAACTCGTACTGAAAGAATACAATTGTTAAGGATTCAAATTTATTTGTATGGAAGTTGGAATTTAAAATCTACAAAGTAAAAATGTTATGCTTGATTTTAATTGCAAATGTGTATAATGTATAGTCAAGGAGGAGTTCTTTGCTCTAAATTTAATTTTGCTGCACATTCCTGTTTGCTAGTAAAGCTATGACGGTATATTTGCATTAGCACGACCCTAAGCATTAACAAAATGCATGTTATGGTCTTGGGCCAGTGGTTGGTCTCGAACAATAAAACGTTTTTGATGCAATGTCTATAAATTTCTTTGGAGATAGTAAAAACACAAAATTTTTACATTTTTTTTACAAAATCGGATACTGACGAGGAAGATCTTAATGAGTTGATTCAGAAAATATACTGCTTTGTCACATTTCATGATGTCATTGACGAGCAACATGAAAGGTTAAAATGTTAGTGCCCTGGAAATCCATAAACATATAACTTCTCAAGATCGGCAACATAATCAATATATGGCGATTTTTCATAAATTTTCGCATTTTCAGTCATCCAGTACAGAGTCTAGAAAAAGTCACGGCCCCACGGCTGTGAGCCGGAGGAAGGTTTTTCTTGTTAATGTCATGTTTGAGGAAGGTTTAGTAGTAATTTTTATAAGAAACCTGGGAAAGTTTGGGCTATTTTGGCAACAGCAACTGGTTTATAATATTTTGAGTTATAAACAAAGCGAGGATTTCGAAAAATCTAGTTATTTTGACTTGATAAAACGAGGAAGGTTTACACGCATCTTTTTTTATAAGAAACTAAGAATTTTAGCCAGTACTGAAAGTTTCTTAAAATTATCAGATTTTCAGTACTCAGAGTTTCTTACGAGTGTCTTACGAATTCCATAACAATCTTCATGGTTACTTCCTGTGCCCTCCTGAACATTTCAAAACGAAATTTGTTTACGCCTTTCCAGTTTTAGACATTCTGAGTAATATGATACAGGAAACAAGTGGAAATAAAGGAAAAAGATGCTAAGAATTTCCTTTATTAAAATAAATAGTTTCTTAAACTATATTTGCCCAGTACTGGATTGAGTTTCTTAACATTTTGGCGATCTGAGAGTTGAGTTTCTTATAAGCAGTTTCTTATCAAAAAAATACGTGTAACTAACGAAATTGGCATCCGGAGGAAGGTTTGACCATTTTCTGGACTCTGATCTAGTAGTACGTCAAAAAGATCAATCGAAATCTTTGCATCAGAGTGCATTGGCAGTGCTGAATGCCGGTTGACATACCTCATACTACTTGATACGATGCAATCTCTTTTATGCCAACATAACGAAAGCCAGATCTTTGCACGATTCATCTCATCCATTTTTCGTCGCCCCTTTTGGCCTGCGTTCTTCGTTGGTAAATTGATGCTTAAAATTGGGCTTTCTTTTCGGGTATTCCAAACTTTGATCGATTTGTCTTTGGAGCCGGATGCTAGCAACAAGCCATCACCTAGAAAAATGAATCAGGCAATGGGTTACATGATCGATAATTATCAAGGCAAAGTTGTGATAAAATCAGTAGCTAAAAAACTCACTGTGCATTCTTGATGGATATATCTCAAATATATGTCAGATTGAGCATCTATCATTGGGCGCAAGCTAAATCGGTGAGTTAATACCGACATGAATGAGTTATAACTGGGAGTGGAACCAGAGCCCACCAAACCCCTAAAATTCAACCAGATCTAGCCATGTACCGACCCCGTAAGATTGAAATCGTACCTGGTGAGTAAAAAAGTTTCCCTTTCGAAAAGCTACTGTTCTCGGAATATCAAAGCAATGATGCTGGTTAATGTCTTGTTTAATAGCTGACATGTTGAGATGAGATGATAGGCCACGCCACTCAATCGAACATTTCGTATAAAAATGTATAAAAATATCGCTCGATCCAGACTCTTTCGTAGAATAGCTAAAAGGTCCTTTAGGTTCAAAATTTACCTGCCAGATTTTAATACCACAAGGTAACAACTATATTTGACGACAAAGCTTAAAATTGTTCGGTATCCGAAAAAGCGAAGTTGTGATTCTTAAGAAGCCCTTCAACCTCCCCAAAAACTAAAACTACTCACGATCGCATGCGCAGCAAGGATTCAATTCATTGCCGTTATACACAAATTAGCTTGGCCGTTTCAAACAAGAGAAGCAACAATAAATAGTAACAATGCGCATGCGTTACTGAGCCCCAATCTTGATTCGCTCATAACAACGCTGAATCACAAAGGATTAAAATAATTGGGGCAGCACTTCGTATCCCCAATGAAAAAGGTAAGTTGACTCAATGGCACAGGTTTATTTGAATTTACAAGCAAATACTTACTTTGTTGCTCTTGGTCATCACGGTTATGTAAGTCTCCACGTAAAAGAGGCTGCCACACCACTGATTGTACCTCATCTGAATGACTTTTAAATTGCTGTATGATGACACGTGATTTGATTTCACTGACAAGGACATGACCATTTGCATACCTTTGTTATAAACAAATGAAAAGAATAAAAACTTGACTCTTAATAAATATACATGTCATGGACAAAAAGTGGTATTAAAAGATTCATTTTACTTTAGCCAACTTTCCGAAAAAGACTTTTATGAGTAAGTTGCTGGACAATAATTTAGACGAAAAATTGTTTTTAACGTTCTTATTCATTGTTTGCTACAATCTTGGGAAAGAAAACAAAGATAAGTAACAATTTTTCAGTTTCAGTTAAGTAACAATGTTTCAGGGAAAATGGCACGAAAAAAGTATCTGGATACTCACCCAACTGCAAGCAAGCCTTGTTTATGCAAAGACACAGCTATACTTATAACAGAAGATGGCACTGGTAACCATGTTGAAATTGCATCTGTTTCGTAATTCCATAAAGCTATTACTCCTTTGTCGTCACCTAAGGAATAGTGAAAATGATGCTATTCAATTCATAGAGAAGTAACCGCCTTACAAGCTCTTTATTTCAAGCTAAAGATGGTGAATCAAAAAAAGTGTACCACATACTTGAAAACTAAAATTCTTGAATCTGAAACAATTGAATTTAAGCTTTTGAAGTTAAATGTGCAGTTGATTTTTGAATCAACCTAAAAATCAGGCCACTGAGATCTTTCAAATAGGTGGTACCAATTTTTGAATGGCCAATATTAGTTCCAGGTATGTTTTGAATAATTGATACTGACATGAGTTTCATAAATTTGCATTACTATTTTTCTGTATCTTTGAAAAGCAACATGATCTTCAAAGCTGAAATTCTAAGGGCAGGAATTTTGACACAGTACAGGCCATGTGAACACTAAAATTAATTTCCTGCTTGTAGATAATTCCTCAAATCTTTCAGAAAATCATATCTTAAAATTGTTACAGCCTGTCACAACTCTCAAGAATTCTTAAAGGAGACAAACGCTGCTACCTGAAACTACAGATCCATCTTGCAGTACATCAATTGCAGTTACTTTGACCTGTAAAGCAAAACAAAAATCCTTGAAAAACGATAGAAAGCCTATAACTTACAATAATTTTGATCAGTTTTGAGGAAATTTCCTAGGGTTTCCCCCTGATAAGCTACACTTGGAAGTAGTTAAACAGCGCACCTATATTTCTATTTAAACAATTGCATAAAAATCTCTTTGTTTCAAAAATTTTGCAAGCTTATTTTAATATAGATACCATACTACTCACCAAAGACTATGAAGTCTAAAAAACAGATGCTTTAAATACAAAATAGTGACATCAGTTGTTTTCTGTTTGGTTCTTTATCACTGTTTTTTGTTATTTTAGGAGGTCAGGTTTTTACTTTAATTCAGCATCTTACTTTGTTGGTTTACTTTTTGTTTTCTTTATTCTTTCACCATTTATCATTTTAATTTCCTGTCGGATAGATGGCATATCTGAATCCTGTTTTGTATCCTTCAGTCTCTTCACTTTTGTTTCTCTTTACGTTTCTGGCCCACTCTCCCTTCGGTTTTAGTTTTAACACATTATGTGCAATGTAGTTTCCTCTGATAGGTTGTTTACATTGTGTTACCCTATTGTAATCTAGGTTTATAGGTAGTCCCCAAGTCATTATAAGAACAGTCACTAAAGAAGAATACTATTAACATCTCAAAATCTTAGTGCATTTTAGAATTCTCATGCATCTTTCATCTACTATGGTTGCTATGGTGAATGGGCTTTTGGATTGTCCAAAACAATGATGTTTATAGGAATGATACCTGGTGTTTCTTGTGCTCTCCTACCAGCTTCTCAGCCGTGCTGAACACTTTCACCCAGCCATCTTCAGAGCCACTTGCCAATAAGATGGGGTTGGTATTTTTGCAAATTGGAAAACAGAGTGATGTAACTCTGTCTTTGTGATACTGATATACGGCTTTAAAGACTGGAACTCTGCCATTAATATCAAACAGAAAGATGCCACTTCTAGCAGCAAATGCATATAAACCATTGCCATTGCATGCGGCATTTGCTGAACAGTACCAATTTGGAGAAGCTGGAATAGTGAGCTCGCTTGGTTTATCGTGATTGGTTAAAATGGATTTATCAGCCATTTCTATTTGTTTATTCAAGTAATACAAGTTCTATAAAAGAAAGAAATGAAATATTTCACAACTTTTCCTGCACAACTTTTCATGGTCATGAGTTGGATTAGTCAAATCAACTAGGAAGCATATATGAAGTTAACGTCAATGACTATTATGAAAACACCCCCCATACACCATAAAATTAGAAAAGGTGTCAATTGATTGTGATCACAGCTTTTGCAGTACTTTTGTTTTATTCAATAGCATGTTTTCATTAAAATCAGAATCTCGCACATTAACTCAACAACAAGCAGCAGAAATCAAACAAGATCAAACAACCAAGACAGGTGTACAAGTCCAAGTTTCTACAGTAATCAGTCCATTCATGCATAGATGTGCTATTCTTCTATCATTTTCATGTCTGTTGTTTTTGTCTGTGCTGTGAACTGTGTGTGATGGAAGATGATTTTTGTTGTTGTTTATTTATTTCAATTCGCTATTCACATAGCTAACAATATATACAAAGTTAACTAATCTAAATCGAATCAAATTGGTGGGGTTGTTGCAGGCCTTTTCGTTTTACGCGGGCGATCGCCCTCGCCCTCGCCAGCGCCCTCGCAAAATTGTTTACGCGGGCTATCGACCGCCCTCGCGAAGAAAGTATTTCGCCCCCGAAGATCAAAAACGATTTCGTAAAAAAGACTTTCGAAACGAAACCCTCTTGATTTAAAATTGTTCGTTCAATGACAATCGCGCTTCGAGTTCTTTACGAAAGAAAACCGTTGTGAAGGCTATGGCTACCCACTGGCCTGGTGAAGCAAACAAGATGCAAAAAGAACCCAAACAAAACTCTACATATTATTGAATTTATCTTAGCAAAATGAATTTAACAAGAAACCTTTAAAGAACTGCAAGATACAGAGGAAGTACTGGTCCTTAATAATCATTGCACATGCTCTTTATTTTTCGACAGAAGTGTTTCCGAAATGTTTGCACATTTTCTTCCATTTTTCGACACACCTACCTTCTTTTTCATCGAAGTTCCTAATTTAACTAGCGTTGTAAAAGATGAGGGAGCGACAATAAAATGAACAATACTCACAATAATCTTACTTTGCTACGAAGACTTTCTCCGATTTAACTTTCTGTAGCCCTTCTCTAGAGCAGGCCTACTACGAGTTTGCGTAAAGTTTTCCTACAAACTTTTAAAAGAGGTTTGGTTGTTTTGTTTCAGGGGCTTATATTCTCTGCTCTAATCCCCTTCTATAATCTGTTAATGACTTTCCTGGAATCTTTATTCATCTTGAATGGAGCTTCACACTTAATCAAATGGGACAACAGGAAAGTGATTGGCCTAACTGATTTGACCTTTCTCTAACTTGAAGGGTAAAACAACGGAGCAAGGAGGAAGAATATTACAAACCAACTGAAATAAAATCTTTTCGCTATAAGTCTGTACCTGTGAGCAGACTAGACTCTCTTCTCAAAAGTAAAAAAGATCAGGTGAAGGAGAGCATCATTGATACAAGAACAACATAACACGTTGAAGCTTTCATTGCCTATCAGTAAAAAGAGTAGAAATGCGAGACTATTTTAAGGGGGCGATCGCCCTCGCAAGCTTAACTACGCGGGCGGTAAGCCGCCCTTGTGGATATTTCCTCACGAAAAGGCNAGCAAAATGAATTTAACAAGAAACCTTTAAAGAACTGCAAGATACAGAGGAAGTACTGGTCCTTAATAATCATTGCACATGCTCTTTATTTTTCGACAGAAGTGTTTCCGAAATGTTTGCACATTTTCTTCCATTTTTCGACACACCTACCTTCTTTTTCATCGAAGTTCCTAATTTAACTAGCGTTGTAAAAGATGAGGGAGCGACAATAAAATGAACAATACTCACAATAATCTTACTTTGCTACGAAGACTTTCTCCGATTTAACTTTCTGTAGCCCTTCTCTAGAGCAGGCCTACTACGAGTTTGCGTAAAGTTTTCCTACAAACTTTTAAAAGAGGTTTGGTTGTTTTGTTTCAGGGGCTTATATTCTCTGCTCTAATCCCCTTCTATAATCTGTTAATGACTTTCCTGGAATCTTTATTCATCTTGAATGGAGCTTCACACTTAATCAAATGGGACAACAGGAAAGTGATTGGCCTAACTGATTTGACCTTTCTCTAACTTGAAGGGTAAAACAACGGAGCAAGGAGGAAGAATATTACAAACCAACTGAAATAAAATCTTTTCGCTATAAGTCTGTACCTGTGAGCAGACTAGACTCTCTTCTCAAAAGTAAAAAAGATCAGGTGAAGGAGAGCATCATTGATACAAGGACAACATAACACGTTGAAGCTTTCATCGCCTATCAGTAAAAAGAGTAGAAATGCGAGACTATTTTAAGGGGGCGATCGCCCTCGCAAGCTTAACTACACGGGCGGTAAGCCGCCCTTGTGGATATTTCCTCACGAAAAGGCCTGGGTTGTTGGGGTGGACTACTGGTGGGGGGGGGAGTATTTGGGATTGGGATGAACATAACATAATTGTCAAAGACAAAGTGCAGGCTGTTGTGTGTGTTCTTAATGTTTTTGTGAGTAAATCTCGCACAAAAAATTGGACCTGATTTTCTACAGTGTTTACATGTAAGAAATGCTGTCCATTTACAGCAAATAATATTGTTGTATTAATTCAGCTCACCTTTCTCCATTCCAAGTTCAAATTGCCTTGTACTCAATATGAGTTGATCAAGAAAAAGAATAAGCGCATGCTCAAAACAAGTTTAAAAAGCCCACCATCTTTTAGCCTCATTTCTGATAAGCCTCTCTTCCAAATTCTTGTTGTTGTTGCTGTATTTCCGCCATCTTGTCTACTGTTTCTTGCCTGCACTTGATTGAAGAAAATACAGAGACAGGGCAAGCATTGCTGAAGATATGTTGGCTTTTGAAGCACTGACCTGTGGACATTTTCAAAGGTATTCTTCCTCTCTTCTCGATATTGTATTGTATGGAAAATTCCAGTAAAACAACACACAATAAAAGACAACCCTTGCTTGGCTTGCTTGTCCTTGATCAGTTTGATGATGAACTACTCTACTGCATATATTATTATTATATATGAATATATTTGATTTTGCATTTATTTCATAATTTTTGAACACCTCCGATTCCTGCCAGCTTCCAAGAGGCCAAGAGTAACAGATCTTACACCAAATGGTGTTTTATACCTAAGAACCAATCTTTGACTTTGTTGGAAACTAAATAAAGGAAGTCTAATAAAGGATTGATATGCCAGATGTTGTGTGTGGTAGCCGCCAGTCAGGTTGGAATCTCTGTTACGTGTGTGCCAAAGATCTTTTTCGACGCAGTCAAAATCTTTGGTGCGCAAACTTTAAAAAAATTGGTGCGCAATGCAAAATATTAAAATTTAGAAGCTTATTGGAAAGTAGCTTCTGTGCGATCTTAATACAATCTTCAATGTGCAAACTCCCAAGATACAACAAAGACAAAGGTAATACCAGAATCACACTGCAAGCCAATTCAGCTCAATTTTGCAAACTTACCAACCTAGCGCGGCCTGTGGTGCATTCCATGTGAAGTTCACGCCGGATATTTACGCCAAGACAATAGGAGAACAATTGAAAATTGTGACTCTACGCTGAAGATCTTTGGGCCCAAGTGCATGGAATGCACCCTGGAGTGTGGCAGCAGAGTCTTATGTCACTGTTTTACATAACACACAGAGGGATCTGTGGTAAACCTTGAACTAGCGCAGCTGTGATGAAAAGTTGAATTTTGTGTAGTGGACATGTGTGCTGATAAGCAACAGAATCTATAGAAAGTAAGGCTCTGTGCGCTGTAATAATAATAATAATAATAATAATAATATACCATATTTATACAGGATAACCTTTTCAGTAAAGATTTTACTGCTATCACTAAGGGTCTTGTCAAAACTAAAGTTTGCAAAGTAAAAGATAAAACTTACAAGTGTCAAGGGTAAATTAGTAAAAAAAAACTTATTAACAATCAGGTTGGATTTAAAAACTAAGTGTGTTTATTTTCCTTTTAAAGTTGATAAAATACTTTTCGTTTCTAATGTCACCTGGTAAGTTGTTGTATATAGACGCTCCTTGAAAAGCAAAAAGTTTTTCTTCCCGACTCACATCTCACTTTCGGNCTACGCTGAAGATCTTTGGGCCCAAGTGCATGGAATGCACCCTGGAGTGTGGCAGCAGAGTCTTATGTCACTGTTTTACATAACACACAGAGGGATCTGTGGTAAACCTTGAACTAGCGCAGCTGTGATGAAAAGTTGAATTTTGTGTAGTGGACATGTGTGCTGATAAGCAACAGAATCTATAGAAAGTAAGGCTCTGTGCGCTGTAATAATAATAATAATAATAATAATAATATACCATATTTATACAGGATAACCTTTTCAGTAAAGATTTTACTGCTATCACTAAGGGTCTTGTCAAAATTAAAGTTTGCAAAGTAAAAGATAAAACTTACAAGTGTCAAGGGTAAAAAAAAAAAAAAAAAGCTTATTAACAATCAGGTTGGATTTAAAAACTAAGTGTGTTTATTTTCCTTTTAAAGTTGAAATAAACTAGAAATTTATATTTCTATAATGTGCTTATTTCTTTCAAAAGGGAGCTGCACATAGGTTTAGTGTGATTGACAGCCCAATGACTTGATAAAATGAAAAGGGAATTAAATAAACAATCTTGTAATCCACTGACTTTGCAGCCAGAACAGTCAGGCTGATGGGGTTTGAGCCCCACTAACACCAAGCATCATGACAAGGGGTCACAGACTCTATTAGCAACTGTGATCTCAGCACTTGACACTAAAACCGCAACTTCATCTTCACGATATGGAGTTACAATTTTGTATGCATTAATCTTTGAAAAATTGCGCAGGATTATTTTCTAACATGTAAATTTCATTTGTTCAACAAATAGGTTGTCAAGCAAGCTCCTTCACAGTTCAGTTTCACAAAGATGCATGTCACAAATCTCAATAACCAGAGCAATGCTTGGCATGTCAGAAGCTGAGAGCAAGAAAATTGAAGAAATTCCAAATCCTCCTCCACTGGTAAATATTTTAACTTTCGTTGATATACCAGATTAGAGTACCCAAAGAGATGAAATGAGAACAGTTTGCAATATAAAATAAAGTATAAAGTAATAGCTACAAGGAGTTCGAATTTGTTTTCTTGTGTTTGATTACTTTTGATCGACTTTGATCTTTCTGATTTTTTCTCAAATCAATAAAGAAAAATCTCATAAAATAATTTCAATGTCAGCAAGTCTTTCAACTACCAAAAAATGTTTAATTTGTTTAAAAGTTTCCCCCAGCTTACTGTTTTGATCCACCTTGTATTTGTATTGCTGTAATGCAAAATGTAATTTTTTCTTTGTAGAAAATATATCACTGCAAGAGAGATGTCAGAGGGATGCCAAGAAAAATGAACAGTGTAGCACATCAGGTATGTGTTTTTACACCTTATGCTTAAAAGTTTTAAAGTAAAATCAAAAACTCAATTTGTTGATCTTATTTATTAGCTGCAGATTTATTTATATTTTAACATGGCCTAGACTCAAATATCAATCAACTGTTCACAACTTAAATCAACTGGAATTATCCACTGTGTCTCAACGAATTTAGAACTGAAAACTGTCATCTTTTGTCAACATCTGCTGGGCTGGTCCTAAAAGCATGATTTTCATCGCATTCATACTTATTAGATTCATCATAAAGCTGTGTTTCCCAAATGAGGTTTCAATTTCAACATGAACAATTTCATTGAAATAAATTTTTATAATCTAACTTTGCTTTCCTTCTATCAAATGATGTCTCATGCGTTAATATTGGTGCAAAACTCATATAATCATATACCGTAGTTTGGCAAACTCCGATTCTTTTATCTTTTATCCATCTGGTACATGAAAAGCATGATCTTGCTCTGAGAACTGATCTGAAAAGTCTATGGGGTCAATTCTTTACAATACAACGAATTTCTTTCTTTCACTGCTTGCAAAATTATACTTTGATATAAACAATGGTAACATACAATAACAACGAAAAATGCGAAATTAAAAAGTTGAATTGATGGCAATCTGTCATCGATATCAGACAAGTTCAATCTTCTGAGAATCTGAATTTGAAGCGTCTGAAATTTTTTTTCTCATAGATCAGAAAATTACCAGTAGATGAGGCGATAACACAAATGAGGTTTTCTTCAAAGAAAGCTGCTGAAACAATTCTACAAGTAAGTGTTGTATCTTTGATTTGAGTTATCTAGTCCGCATGACGTCATGAAAGCACTGAACACCAACGCCATCTTGTATCAACTTGGTATAGACCGCTTAGAAAGTTAAGTAAAATTTCTATAGAAAATTTGCAAAAAATTTGATAAAATGGCTACCGGGTGAGTAAAAAACAATCCCTGTTTAAAAGGTCACTGCTCCCTGGATATCAAGACAATAGTATTGGCAACTATATTATATAATAGTGGACACGTTCAAATAAAGTTTTTAATTTACCTGACTGAAATCGGCCTCTCCTTTCTGGAAATAAGGAATTATCTTGGGAAAGCCCCTTCAAGAAACCTTCAAAAAATTTCAAGACTGAGTTGAAATTGGGTATTGATTTAAAATTGAATCAATTTTGAAAACTGGTTGATTGTTTATAAAACTCCTTTCTATAACTACATACTGTACATTTAAGAAAGACTTTCAAAAATAACACTTTTTGCGTTAGCTTCAACAGAAATAACCTTTCAAATCAAGTGCCAATAGACCTAAATTACAATTGGGTCAATTTAACGATTTCCGTAACAATTGAAACTTTAAGGGAAGTTCTTCGTGTAGCACAATTTTACACTTAATGTTTTCTTTTGTTTGACTGATATCAGGGAAATTCGTTGAGCGCCTCTCCCCCTTTCAGGCCTTAGAAGAAGCACAGGAACTTGCTGTAGAAAAATATGGAGTTGAAGATAAATCAAACCTATGGGTTGGTAAGTACTTTCAGCTCTAACTTATTATCAACTGGCTATTATGCCTAGAAGGTCCATTGGTATTTATTTTACATCCCAGAAATACCCACAAATCGTTGACAAAACACATTGACAAAACTTAAACATTCCTTTTCTACCTGATTTCAAACCTGAACTTGAGCAAGTAAAAGTTTATGTTTTAAGGATGAAATCTTTGATTAATATTGCTAGAATTCACAAGAGCCAAATAGAATCGATTTTTAAATCCATACTCCACGCTTTAAGATTTTTCGATTTATACCTATTTGATGACAATGATTTGATGAGAGATATGAGTTGTGTGGCTGCAACTTTATTCATCCATGCAGGATCTGGGAGTAGACTCATTACAATCGTAGTTTCGCTCCTTGCCTGAATTGTTACAGCTACGACTCATTACCAAACGCTTAAAACGGGTTAGCCAAAAACGGCTCCGTCGAACGCTTTTTTTTGGAAAGTACAATTTGAAGAGGAATCAGTCAATTAAAGCGCAGTTGTTCAAAATCTTACATTCTGATTGGCAGAACGAAATTTCTGCCTGGAAGAAAATGTTTGCCTTTTCAGAAGAGTTTGGAATAACAATAACATCTCAATTCAATTCAATGAGCATAAGTGAAGGGACTTTTATGGTGATCTGGGACTACTTACATTGTTCAATTCGGCTGCACAGGAGTGGGAGCTATTGTTGACATTTAAGTTGCAAGTTTTATTTCAATTTCCAGAGAATCTAATGGCAAGCCTGTTTTTTCATCCTCAGAACAATCATACGTTGGAAAAGGTCGCCACATCAAGCAAATCAAATATCATGCAAAAGGAAGATTTGGAAATATGAAAATCTATTTTTGCAATTTTTTCTTGGTGTTACAAGAAGGTCCCGCTCTTGGAAAGAACAAAAGAAAACGAAGATCGCATCTAAATGAACTTGGAGTACTGGAAAGATGTCCTAAACATATTATGAATTCATTATCGTGGTATTGAACTTATTTTATTTAGAATGTAAATAAAGACCAAATAAAGACCATAATTTTTCTATTCCGTTCTATTCCCTGTTGACCGCTTTCTTGCATACTCTGCTCAATCTGTTGACAGTCCTATATGCACTGCGTGACCCAAAAAGTATCTACATTTACGGAGGTGTATGATCATGTACACTGATTACCGTATGAATCAATTTCAATAAACTATCAATCATTTTTTGGAAGAACGCTAAGCTTTGCTGTGAACATTTATTGTATCAAAATCAATCATAGTGTTCTCTCCTTACGTCAGTGGCTTTCTTTTCTTGGAAGTTGTTTTAAAAAACCTCAAAAGTTTTGGAAATGTTGATAAAAATTTGCTTGAATTTCAGCTTCAAACCAAACCAATTTGTAGCGAGTATATCCATCTGAGTGATAGGGAAGGTAGATAAATAGCAAATTTAGGCTATTTACATGTAAAAATATATTTCGTAGCTTGTTGATGTTCCCTGGAAGGTAAATAATGCAATTATCATCATCCCAAAGCTGAAATCCAGAAGACATTTCTTTGGCTCGTAATCATCTAGTCACTTTTCAAATCCTTTCAAAAACAGCCTGCAAGTAATATGGCCAAGAACTCAATGAAGGTGTGACCGATTCTTTGCGAACTTGATTTGCAGATCTAAGTTTGCCTATCCTAAGAAAATCTGATATTTACAGAGATGTGAGATTGGTGCGTAATGCATGATCGTGCATTTTGACAAACATCGATATTTTCGGTAACTCCATAGCTACCAGGTCAATGAAATAGACGTTTCCAGCTTGTGCAAAATCCGCCAAATTTGATATTGCTACAAATCACAATAAGGGAAGTGCTTTATGTACGCAACTTCTAAGGTCCTGAAATGTCCTTATAAGATCCCTTAGATGACACTACAGTACACTGCTGAATAGACACTGTGCATACAACCACTGTAGTAAGAAGCTTGTGCCGTTTTAGTGCTTGAGGAAGTATCAGGCTACCTTCTGCGTCTTCCCCAATAGTAAAGTTCTTTTTCAATTGGTTATATCAATGAGATAGTTAAATTTACCAATAATTGTAGCTTTGAAAACCTTATTTTGAATTTATTTATACCATTTCTCGTTCCATATATTTTAAGTATCCTCTCAACTCCCATAGAACCCTGATCTCCCTGAACCGTAGAGTACCGGTAATCCGAAATATAATTTACAGATTTGATTGTGATCCTGTACCAAAATTAGGCTAATGAAGTAGTGTACAATCAGATATCCTATCCCATAGTACCCCTGGATAACGGATTCACGAGTCAATTTTTCGTTTTTCACGCCATCACGGACTATAAAACAGCATTTTCACGATCACGTTGCAAAAGCTTGGGAATGCTGTAGTCAGGCTTGTGTTTTTATTTGAATAACTGGAAAATACACTTCGTAGCTTAAGAATCAAATCATTAGCAAGAACTTGTGATTTTCGGTTTGTGATTAACTTGAAAATACGCAAGAAAGAAAGTAAGAAAAGTTTACATCAACGATCAAGACGGATCAATCAATCACGTGCTCTAAAAGCAGTTAAAAGTCCATTTCACGAAATAACGACCAAATTTTTATCAAATCACGCTGCACGAAGGAGTCTCTGATCACGAATTCACGAGCCAATAATATCAAAATCACGAAATCACGCGCGTAAATTAGCCAAATAACGCTTCACGTACAAATATTGGGGGGCCTCTATCAACTGCTTTCGAGTCTGGTACCCATAGTCCTAGTAGTCCTGATAATATTTGTGCATTGTACCTAACATGTTGATTTAGATACAAATATTTAGTTTGTGGTCGTCCTCGATTCCATTTGATCAAGGATGTTAGGCCTGTTTTCAAGGAATTTGAGATAAAACTCTGTTAAAAAATCGCTTGTTGTAAGGGACAGTGCGAAATTTATTATATCACATGGCCGGTGGAGAAGAAAAGTTCTTGCAAAAAATCTGCTTGCCCCGTATAAAATTATTGCGAGAAAACCAACTGCCCCTTCACCCTTTCCTTTAAAAATGCCCCGTATTCGTGAGCATTAGATGTTATATAGTACGAAAGATGAATTTGCTAATGACCTTTGCAAAATCAATTCTTGTTCTTACCAGCCTTGTCAACAAAATAGTGACTTTGACGACGATAAGATGTGACTGATTGAACCGCTCTTGCAGACAATTGACATGGAAATTCTACATCATTTTATACACATCTCTACAAGCACTTCTCACCTTACATGATTTACAATTTCGTCTTCAAAATGAACAATTTTATATCCAAACTGTACCTTGAGCTCATAAAAAAAGTCACTGCCCCGTACTTATTTGCCCAATAAAAAATGTTGACCCCGTTCCGCATAAGCTCGAAAAAAGTAGTTGCCCCGTTAGGTTTTGCACCGGCCATGTTATAAAATAAATTTTGCACTGTCCCTAAGTTGAGAAATATCAGACCGTTTTTGAAAAGTTAAATTTTTGTATCTAAGTTGACATATTTGTTTCGTGCTTTTATCAGGTGATAGGAATCTAATAAATAGTTTGAAAACTACAGGCTTTCAAACGTGTATGTAAACTTTTTCTGGCTCATTCCTGATTGAATTTTTTGAGAATTCGAAAGGTTGGGGATCACAAATCAATCAAGATCAACAGTGAATTTTGATCGGTGATTCCGGGGAACAGGGGACTGAGGGAGAATATTCTAATCAGCAAAAGGGGCCTAGCCAATCAGTTGTGAAAGTGCGATGTCATCTTTTTTGTCTGTGAAGGAATCAGAGATTGTGTAATCGAAATAAAGTGGCGACAAGCAAATACAGCTGTACTCTTATTACACACTTGTTGTCTTGTAATTGATGTCTGGCACTGATTTGTGTTTGTTTAGAGGTGTTGCCGCTCACGCCGCGCGAACTTAGGCCCATTGTCGTGTTGGATGTTAGACTTGGGTAGATTCTTGCGGCTTGCTTTTGGGGCTAACAGGCCACGATCCAACAACGCTTATATCGAAATGGATAACATGATTCTCTCAGATGAATCTTCAGAAACCGTCCAAGAAGACTCTGTTCGATCTAATTCAGTCAGTTTTGCGATTGGAGCAAGTGTTGATCAAAGCCTGTTTGAAGATGACGAAGAGGATCTTGTCAATTCAAGACACACGACATATAGTGATGAAGATACTCAAAGCCCAATTCAAATTAGAAGGAAACCAGTTTATGATGAAGATATGTGGTGGAAAGTATCTGAAGTAGAAGGACTTGGACAATATGATGATTTTCACACCATTGATTGGTGCAGGGATAGAACTCGAGACAAGATGAGATATAGGAAAGTCAAGAAGATGAAACTGACTGGAACTTGGTTTGAAAAATTGAAGGCTAGTACACAATGTCTTTACGAGCCCCAGACTGGAAACTTTTACACACTGCACACCACTAAAGAATTTTGGTTTATACACCAAAGAACTTATGTGTGAACATTTTTCCTTGTGCCCCAGGGTGAATTTGGCTGCATATTTTAGGAAGATCTTCGGCGCAGAGAAAAGTTTTCTCCATATTAAGCCCTTATATTTTGGCGCAATCTTTGGCGCAGAGAAATGCCCAGATTCACCCTGGCTTGTGCCCACTGGGATCAAATTTCTGGTCGGCAGAGGCAAAAATGAAAACTGTATGGGGTGCAGACCCCTGATTTGCCAAACAAAACTTGGCCTTCCTTGGGCTTAATTTGTGACAATAATTCAAGGTGACCAATTTTGCCGACAAATTTTCTGACAAAAACCAAAAGTTTGGCTATGCCCCTCCTGCTGGTCTACATTTGCAGCAAAAAGAAGAGAACAGGCAAATTATTAGTCAAGAGAAAACAGAGACAAATTAAGATCAACAAAGGCTGGCTCACAATCTAGTTATTAGTGCAGAAAGTGAATAACATTGCTTTGGCATGCATTTTTAAAAGTTCACAATACGGCTTTAAGAAAGTCTTTCCACAAAATTTCCCTTGGTGGAACATGATAATGAAACCAAACACAAAAGTCTGTAATAAAGATTGTCATTCTATAGGAGGCAAAATTTTTTAGAAAAATTGTGATCAAAGTTTTGTAATTCAAAACTCACAGGAAGGAGGGACAAAAAAATGTCCTTTTCTTTGCCTAGAGTTCAATAAGGTAAAAAAAATGAATTGCAGTTCAATCCCCAAACACCGCTGGATAAAGATTCACTCATCCTTCGGTGTTATGAGGTGTTTCAGAACTGTAGCATATTGTGTTTTTGTGTAATGTTCTGAGTTATGGTGCTAGTATTCAATGCTTTTCTTCAAACTCATTGGCGGAAACTAGGGGGTGAGGGGGTGGGGTCGCCCATCCCCCCCCCCCAATGTTGGAGAAAATTATGATATTTTGTTTGAAAACAATAGAAGTGAACAATGCATATTATCTGAAACAATTGCTTCGCCCCCTCCGATATTTGCCCAAGTGTCCACCACTGCTCAAACTCTAAATTTTACTTTCTATTATTCTTCAGGGATTCCATGATGCATGGTCAGGTTGGCTTGTTGTGTTTGCTGTTGGTGCATTGACTGGTTTTGCTGCAGGTGTCATTGATATTGGGGCTGAATGGATGACCGACATCAAAGAAGGAATTTGTACTGAACAATTTTGGTTCAACAAGGAAGCTTGTTGCTGGACCAGCAGCAGCAAATTTGGACTGGAACAAGGTTGTCCGCAATGGAAAACATGGTCAGATGTTGTTGGCCTGGCTCAAGAAAGCTACTTCCTCAATTATTTCTTTTACGTCTTGTTCGCTTTTATATTTGCATTGTTGACTGTTGTCTTGGTGATGTTCTTTGCTCCATATGCATGTGGAAGTGGTATTCCAGAGGTAAGGCATTGAAGTTTATTAATCAATATGAATGCATTACATATATTTTGCACCTGGTATGTATTTTACAGATGGGACTAAGATCCTAAGAGCAACAAGGAAACCCTAGAAATATTTGATGTAAAACACACAGCAATATTCCAGAGTTTCATCCTTGAGAATGTTCTTCTGGCATAAGCATTTGGCATCTCATGTTTTTAAAAACATGTAATCTCTCCTATGTAGCTTTCTCTCATTTTATAACCATTTTTGTAGACTTTTATTACCACTTTTCTATTTCAGATCAAAACAATTCTTGGTGGCTTCATAATCAAAGGCTATCTTGGATATTGGACATTGGTGACAAAAACATTCACTTTGATTCTTGCCGTATCATCTGGGTTGAGTTTAGGAAAAGAAGGTCCATTGGTACATGTTGCATGTTGTATTGGAAATGTGCTTGTGAGGTTATTTCCAAAGTACCATTCAAATGAGGCAAAGAGAAGAGAGGTAAGATTGATTCAGTTTCGATTTGATACTTTATTTTGGAGTACTTTGGTATATCAAAATGGTCACTGTTTAAAATCTTCAACTTGTTCGAAGGATGTTTAAAGTGGATAAATTGCAATGAAAGCTATTACGAGGTTCTTTACTGCTTTGTGACGTATTTGATCTGCAATTGCAAACCTGCTAGATTCTTAAACAGTAGACTTTAGTAATTGAAATCAGAATACAATTAAAATCATATAAGGATTATAGAAAACTCAGATAACTTCAGAAGCTTATTCCAGTAAGTAGGTGATAACTATACTCAGTGAGTCAAAAAACATGCTGTGTTTGCAATTGTCTAGGCTCTGCAATTGACTTCACAAATTTGTTTCTTTGAACATTCATTGCAACGTTGAAAATTTTTGTAAAAATATGACCTGAAAAATGCACCATGTTTTTTTACTCACCAAATACTCAAGTTGAAGTCACTGCAAAAGGTGGTTTAATTTTGGGAAAATTTGAAAGTATTGCCTATCCTTTGTAGAATCTTTTCCCTGTAAAATTCAAGTCTTAAGCCTGCTGAGTCTGCAGAAAACAGAATTGGCACCAATCAAATATGCCCCATTTTTGACCTAGTTTCCCTTCATTGCAGGTTTTATCAGCAGCAGCTGCAGCTGGGGTATCTGTTGCCTTTGGTGCTCCAATTGGAGGTGTGCTTTTCAGTCTTGAAGAGGTATGTTGATCTTTTCTCTTCGTTTTTACTTCTTAATTCTTTAACAAAGGACAAAATTATTTTGTCTGTAAGAAGTTTGCCGGTATATGAAAGTAAGAAATAGCTAAGTACGGTAGCTTCATTATCTTTTGGTTATTGAAAACAAAATTTCTGTGCAATATTTATTTCTGGCAACTTCGATCTTTTAGGAAATTTGACAAATTTTTTTCTATTTACACTATTTGCAGACTATGAATTTTCATCCTGTAGGTCAGTTATTATTTTCCAATGAAGACCTTATGGCGGACTTTCTTCTGTGCTCTTATGGCAGCTTTGACTCTTGGTTATATGAACCCATATGGAAATGGTCGTCTCGTCATGTTTTATGTNTCATTATCTTTTTTGGTTATTGAAAACAAAATTTCTGTGCAATATTTTTTTCTGGCAACTTCGATCTTTAGAAAATTTGACAAATTTTTTTCTATTTACACTATTTGCAGACTATGAATTTTCATCCTGTAGGTCAGTTATTATTTTCCAATGAAGACATTATGGCGCACTTTCTTCTGTGCTCTTATGGCAGCTTTGACTCTTGGTTATATGAACCCATATGGAAATGGTCGTCTCGTCATGTTTTATGTCCAATATAATACACCATGGAAAATCTTTGAACTTGTGCCTTTCGTTATTCTTGGTATATTTGGGGTAAGTGGAATAAAATCAGTAGATGCCTGCTTACTATGATATTAAAGAATTGCTATCTTTTTCTATGGAATTTCGATAGATATTGTGCAAAGAAATTTTTGTCTTTTATATTGGAATTTCGATTGATTTTATAGACTATATAGTAGATCATATGACACAACCTTTTAATATTCGGAGTAAGTTGAAAAGAACTCTCCTCACTTCAAGGGCTATTCTATCGTAGCCATAATGGTAAAATAGCTTCATCATTTAAGCAGTAAGAACAGTAGACTCGCTCCAGAAATTTGCCCTGAAAGTAATTGTAAATTTGATGACATCTGTGTTGGTTCAAATGCGTTTTTTAATAAAAGATGTTATCGTAAGAGCGCATTTTCTTGTAATTTTTTATGAAATATGATCCCTTTTCTTTCTTTAGGGCTTAGTTGGGTCCTTATTCATCAAATGTAATTTATATTGGTCGAACCTGAGAAAGACAACCAGACTTGGCAAATATCCTATCACAGAGGTGAATTTCTAAATCTTTCCACTCCATGCAATTTACCATTCCTGGTGCCAAAAAAGTACCCTGTTTGCTCCGCTGGCTAGTAAATATGAAAACTATTGACAAAAATGAATAATATTTAATTACACGTGAAAAATTCATAAACGAAAATGTATTCAAATAGTCCTAATTTAGAGCTTTAACCTAGAATTTAACACAAACGTCATGAAGATCATTTGTGTTTACTTTAACTGCTATTACTCCGATGTCTATGACTTTCTGATCACCCAAAACAGATTGTAACAACAACAACAATTTGGCAATAACGAGCACACCAATGCCAAAAACGATGTGAGGTGCACTACTGGGTGACCCAATAAAAAATGAACCTTTTTGAAAAATCATCAAAATTTGATTATCCACTAATCATGAAATTTACCTTTTGTCTATTTGTGTCAAGGACCAAATAAATCTAGTAGCTGATCGTTATTTTATTATTACGGGAGACAGACGACAAAATTACGGCATGAAAAACATGTTTTGAGCAATAGTATTGTACAAAATATCGCCTTTTTAGCCAAAAAGTCATTCCTTGCGATTTCCTTTGAAGTTTTGAGTCTTACGTGTGCAAGAGCTTTGTCAAGAACATAGGCATAACCAATTTAAGTGGTAATGCGGAATGTAATTCAAGTTGATAATCATTTGTTGTGATTTTGGAGTATGCTTCAAAACCAGGTACCTTATAAAAGTACAAATTCCTACAAATTCAAAACCTTTGCAATCCAAAATGAATTTGGTCCTTCACACAAATGCACAAAAGGAAATTTTCGAAATCAGTTTATAATCGAATTTTGAATATTTTTCAAAAAGTTTCACTTTTCTTTGGGTCACCCGGTAGATTCAATCGAACAAGCGGGGATTCAGAGAAACCATATTTTTGTTTAGGTCAAAGAAAACGTCCAGCTTCAAAATTGTTTATGTTCCTATGAACACCCAATACTCTTAGCAGAGAATCTTATTTCAGACATAACTTATAACTTGAATTATTTCACTTTTAAAGAACTTTTACATTTCATTTTTTCGATTGGCAATTTTCTCATTTGAATTACAGGTTCTTTCAGTCGCAGTCATCACTGGTATTCTTGCTTATCCTAACGAATATACGAGGTTTGTGTGTCATTGCTTATCCTAACGAATATACGAGGTTGGTGTGTCATTTCTGTAACTAAATTCTTCTGTATTATGATGTCTTGGCTATATGACATTTAGGACATAACCATGTGATTCAGATATGTATGATTTAGAGTTGATTTTACAGTTGAGATACAGTTAAGTTTTGTGTTCAAGTTATACGCCATGATTGCTTCGTTAATCGCGGTCTAAGGCACCTCAGTCTAAGATACACCTGTACACTGAAAACACTATTTGTATGGCCACCGTTTCTTCTTGGTTTTTCATTTCTCTTTATTTCTTTTCCTTCATTTGCTTTATTATTCGTTTTTTCATCAGTTCTGTTTTTAGTTATTTCGCTTCATGTCTTCATGTTAGTTGATTGATTTCCTCATGTACAATATATCATTTCATTCACGAATTTTTGTATCGTTGCTTTGCAGACAAAGTTCAAGTCGTCTTATTTATCACCTGTTTCGTCGATGTGGCCCTGAGGATGGTTCAGCATTATGGTAATTTAGAAATGTTTTCTGTGCTTTTGCTTTTATTGAAGTCCTATAATTAGGCGGCCTGTAACTCGTCTGAAGATATTGCGTTGCATTTAATTCCATTTCTTGGCTTGAAAGTCGCTTGAAAATATTGATGCTATCTGCAGATTGTATTAAATTTGGTAAAACCATCCCAACCCTCCCAATCCAAGTCGTACATACATTGTGGAATCGACGCAGTTTAAATCCTTTTTCTTAAAGATAGGAAACTTTGTAAACAAATAAGTGTTGGCACTTAAAATATCATGAGTTCTCGCGCATATCTAAAGTTTCCTTGTTATATTTCGGTCAAAAAATACATTCCTTCCAATTTAAAATTAAGGCCTTGCAAACCAGCAACTTCGGTATCGAATGTGTGCAGAATGGAATATATCTTGAACGCTGAGTTCGAATAATATTCATTAAGTCAACTTTTACCAATTGAGCTGTGGGATTGCCTTTTTTCGTAATAGCCATAAAAGCTTCAAGACTGGCTGAAATGTTTTATTTGCTTTTTAGTGATTACATATTGAAACCGAACACGACGTTAAATATCAACAATGATATTTACCCTCATTCTGAAGCGGGTGCTGGTGTGATCGAGGCTATGTGGAAATTGACGCTTGCAATGATATTCAAATCAATTATCACTGTATTTACGTTCGGTATGAAGGTAATGTCTCTACGTTGAGAATTGAGTGGAGTTAAAGGGAAGTTTCTGAGCAAATTTAGGATAACAACACAATGAGATGGTTGTCTTGAAGTGATAGAATTTTATGGCTCTCTCTTGGTCTATCTTAATAAGATGCTGTTCAGCTGCAATACGTGTTCCGTTATTGACATTGATTCGACAAATAGTATTGATATAATCCTCGTTTTACTGGCAGGGGGTTCTGAGTCTGTACTACCATATTGTTAAGTCTGTACTACCATATTGTTAAGTCTGTACTACCATATTGTTAAGTCCTTAGTAGCATTTTGGAATTTCATTGGATTTTCAAGCGTCGAATTTGTTTGTACTCACCTGGAACATGTGTACTTAAGTATTCTGAAATATGCAAATATGCTTCTACATGCCATGACACGTTTTTCATGCACCGAAACTGAATTGGGGACTTGAGATATTTGCTTATTTTCATAGCCTACTACTTTTGCTCAATTTTTAATATCAATGCCAGATTAATCTATTGAAAGTTGCGCGTTACTGCTTTAGGTTGGTCGTAACATGGTTTAATCTTGACTGGTTTAAATTGCTCAGTGTGAATGCAGTGTTAATATTAATATTCTTCCTTATTAATGCAATATTGGTATTTCCTTTACTCTTCTGCAGGTTCCTGCTGGGTTATTCATTCCTAGCTTAGCAGTTGGTGCATGCGCAGGAAGAATCGTAGGTGTTGGTATGGAACAACTTACATAGTAAGTGTCGATTATTTTCCTTTGAGAATAATAACTAAGCACGATAACCTTTGCTCTGCATTATTTTCCAAAGGGGTTCGTTGATAATTTACATTGATCACAGGAGGGATACAAACTTGATATTGATGTAATGGCATTAAGAATTTACGCCTGGCTGAACCTAAACGACGTTTCCTATTTGGCAAATTATGTCATCGAAACCAAAAGTTGCGCTGGACGCAGCTGGATAATCGACTTCGCAATTGTATAGCCCTTCATTGTGGAATTAATCAGAATGGTATCGTTCAAAAAGGCCACTTTTATCAAATGAGGATAGGATTTATATTGCCAAATTTGAAACTTTTTACTGTAGGATTGTGGCAAGGGAGGAATATTCCTTTGTTATTTTAACACATGGGACATTGAATAATATCCATATGCTGTTCCAAATCACTTTTCGACGTTTGCCAAAATTTTGATAAAACTGCAGTTGATTTGTTAGTGGAAAGACTGAATTAGTAATGAAATTTATTTCACTAACATCAGTCATGCAGTTACCGTTTTTTAAATTGACTTCAAACTAAAAGATTTTTACGTTTTCCTCGTAGCACGTATTTGGATGCCCCGATATTCAACGAATGTGATCGATCCTTACAAAGATGTGTTACTCCCGGTCTTTATGCCATGGTTGGTGCTGCCGCTGTTTTAGGAGGTGTCACTCGGATGACAGGTGGGTTGTAGCTGCCATCTAAGAATATGTGTCAGGTTTCTAGAATCTTTCGACATACGTAGAAGCCATAAAGCCAGTACTTTTAGCTCTATTCCTGTAAAATTGATTTGATCAACTGCATGATCATAAGTTAAT